>JBBPBT010000629.1:4068132-4084096 GCA_037974875.1 Cicer bijugum | reverse complement strand
TGAATTAAAAGGAACAAACACTTTTAAGCGTTAAGGACATAAAAGCAAAAAGTCAGAGAAAATAAATAAATAATAATAATTATTATTAATAATATTATTATAATAACAATCATAGAACAATACATTAATAAAATTATAGTTTAAATTTATATTTGGTTCTCAAATTTGAATATGAATTTAGTGCAAAATGAGTGTACTGTTTGGACGGTCAAAGTTTTAAGTTTGAATATAATTGGTATTTACATTTGTAGATATCAGTATATGTTAATAAATTTACAAAATTATTAAATTTTGTTTTTGTCGATGAATTAATATTTTTATGATAAAATTTTGAGATGCATTTTGATTATATTCTAATGTTTTAATATTTTTATGTGTTATTGACAAAAAAAAAAGTACTACTTAATTATAAATAAATAATTTTATTTATTTATAAGATAATATTAATAGATATTCAAAAGTTCATGAGATATTCGTTTACCGGATGTCCTCACATATAGCTATGTTGATACCCATCATCATTTCTAACTATAACCAAATAATTGTATTTAAGGGGTAATGAGATACAATAATATTGAATCAATCAAGGGTAATCATGTTCCACCATTAGCTGGAATAACTGATCTGCGGCAACTTGCACGTACCCCTTAGGATCCATTCAACAAACAAATAATTCAACTAATGAACTTCAAATCAAGAACTATAGACTCAAATTAAGCTTCATTGGTGTTGTTTTGTGCATTTCAAAATTTAATGATAAAGGGGAGAACAAAGAAATATCAAAATAGATTATACAAAAGATTTAAAATAGTAAAAAAAATGAATCAACTTGGAGTTGGAAAAGAAAATGATTGAATGTCGCAAACATTTTTCATATGTGAAAAATTGATAAGTCAATAAAAAAACATCACAATAGAATAAATTTTATCGACAAAATTAAGTAATTCTAGTTCGAGAATCATAGAGGAGATAAAAAAATATTAGAATGGAATAAATTTTATTGACAAGATTAAATAATTCTAGTTTAAAAATCATAGAGGAAATGTTCACTTTTTTATTTTATTTATTTATTCTCATCTTTCTATTTCTCTTAGGTCTCTCTTCTTATCTCATATATACTTTTATTCTTTTTATGTGATTAAATCTCTCATCTATCTTGTATTCTCCTTTTGTCTCTATAAATTCTTTATGCACTTATATCTCTCCTTTCTCTTTGCTCTTCTCCCTTGTACACAAGAGTTTTTTACATCTTATATTTCTACACAATATATAGCTATAATTTTTCCTTGTCACCAATAGAACATTATCTTTTTATTTTAAAAATATTCACACAGACAATATCAATAAATAAATATAAAAAAAAAAATCACTTTTTAAAAATGAACAATATAATAATTCATAAAAATTAATGTTCTTATTTTCCAGTAGATTATGGATTTTTTAAATGATACTCATTTTTAACTCCACTTTGTATGTGATATATTCTATGATGTAATGCATGTCATAGTGATAACCCTCAAACACTACATATGTCACAGTGTATTTTAGGGACACTTGTGCTTTGGATTCGTTGGAAACATAATCTTATTTATCACTGAAGTTACTCTAGATTTGTACAATTGATTTTGTGCAGCACATTCGAGAGAAAGCAAATTCAATCCAGTTTCATCTCTTTGTCGAGAATCATCAACAAAAAAACAATTTGAGATGCAAGCCAACTATCACATTCCATGTATCAAAGATTGTACAATATTAGGAAGGATTCATTTAGAAGTTTGATTCAATCTTTGAGAAATCTTGAAAGCAGTATCTTTTGCGCATCCAAGATTCATGTCTGTGCTTAAAATTTTACTTTTTCTTAGTCGTATTTGTCTGCCCGCATAAGAAAAGAAAAGGAAGAATATTTTACTCTTTAATTAATTAAGAATTGGATTTAGATTCATTACAAGCATTGACTACATGCATTTATGAAATTATGGACTAGATCTTAAATTCGGAAATTTTAATTTTAAAAAATAAAATAAAATCTCTTTAAGATTTAGATTGTGCAATCACACTTGAATATTCATGCAGTCACCGATTAGGTGCAGTAAGTCACTACAGCAAATCCAAATACCTAAGAATCATGAACGATACGTACAACTAATCATTCTCATTTTCATTTTAAAATTTTAATATAGCATAAACTATAAACTTAATGCCAATTCACAATACAACAATTTTGGAGAATGTGACTTCACCTATTAGGCTTGTAGAAATAAAAGTAAATAAAGCAAAACATAATGAAACCCCTTTAGACAAGAACTAAAACTAAACCCAAAATCCCAAGGCCAAGTCTTACAAAGCCCAACCCACGAAGCCCATTAGTGCCAGAAAACCAAACCCTGACATCATCCACAACAGGCCCACAAAGAGAACTCATATCATCACTTCTAGTATTGTAGTAAACACTATAGAAAGCAATTCTAGTCATATCAGCCTTGGCAGTGAAATTGAGGCTAGAAATTTGGAATGTAGAATTTGAATTTGGAGTGTAATGAATGTTTTGCGTTTGGTCACCTGCAAAGGCCATGACAGCAAGAGGTTCCTTGCATTTGTCATCAGCATGACCTAATGAAAATGTCAAGCTATATGTCTCGTCGGGTTTGGTTTCGACCATTTGCGATATAATGCCTTCCTTTCCTGAGAGAAGCTCGATGGCTCTTCGTCCTTGTGGAACGGTGTAGTGATCGGAATCAATGTAGCGGACGGCTCGGTTTGATTCGACTATCCAACCGGGTAGTGATGAAGTTTCTCCGTCTAGGTTTGTTGGAAGTAGTACACCCATTGAAGTGTTTCTAAACATCCATGGACCTTCTTCAAAATCACCATTGATTACTGCATTGTCTGTTAATCCCAACATAACCAACATTAATAATAACTATACTGAAAATGAATATGTGACACAAATTGTATGTATGGAAAATCAAATCATAAGTTTATTAGCCTTTCAGAAAAAATATTATACTATACGTGAAGTGCATTAAAAAAAATGAGAATGTAGGAAAACATTAAAAGAGGTGACAAGTATTCTGAGCAAAGCATTTAGTGTGGTGGATAGATAAGATACCTTTGGGCTTATCAGGAGTAAAAAGCTTCTTGATAGCAATGTTATCAATAATGGGGCCACAAGTAGGGTCATCCTCCATACCTGGATTCTTAAATACCAACCTAAAACTATCCGTATCAGCATTGAAAGAAACCGCGTAAGGGTTCCAACCTTGTACATTGTAGAGTGTCTGCAGGTCTATCGTCTGTGATGCACCTGCCACTGACACATTAAGAGATTCAAGCTGAGCACACGTGCGAGCCGCACAAAACGTGACCGAGTAAAGTGAACCCTTTTCTACCGGTAATTCTTGGCTAATCTCAGCGTCGTTGCCTAGTCTAACTGCGTGTCTACCTTGTGGTACGATCAGGATCATCCCACCTTGTTTTTGCCCTGATTCAACTAACTCAACGGTGCCGTTTGATTTCCAGTTTGGGACTTCACTCGGTCCCTCTATTATTGCTTCACTTGGGAACCCGTTTGATGGTGTTAACTCAAAATCTCCATTTGCTACTAACCCTGAATATTCAAATATTATTAAAGTTGTGTAAATGTTACTATCAATTTTAATATATCCTCCATTGACATCGAGTTATATTTGATATATCTCTTTTAAATTAGAAACAAAAAATTGCAAGGATAAATTGGTTGAAAAAATTAATAGATAAAGTGATCAAAAAGACTATATGCAATTATGGACTATACCCCACCCCATCCCGATATACTCCGAGTCTTATTGAATGGATACGTCACACAAATTATTTAGCTTCAACTTTACAAAAATTGTTGTAAAAAAATTCATCAACACCAAAACAATAACTCTAGCAATAACTGATTCACGCAAGCAGAATCACTCAAGATAAAAAAAAAGGCATCAACCATTACATGAAAATAAAATAATGGGCCATGAAAATAAAATACGGGGCCACATTCTGCGCCGAGTAAATTTTCAACGTGTAAGAGAGCCAACAGCAGAATCATTGTCAAGGTTTTGTCCACTATATAGCATAATGCCCCAACCCAAATGTAAATGGCAATCAGCATTTATGTTGAACTAGAGCGTAGCAAATACCATCTTTATTTTTTTCTTTTATTGTGATTGCACATTAACTATAACCATTATATCCAATTAATTATCTCTGGTCCCCTCTTAAAAAACAATAACAATAACGGTGCAACACGCCAACAATAGACTATCTAGTGTAATTTAAATTAACTTATCCAAATAATGGGCCTCAAATCCCACACTAGAACAATAAATTACTATGGAACAAAATTAGCTACACTTCAAAAATGCCAACTAGCGAAGCAGCAGCATATGCACACACACAGTGGCACAAGTAGTAAACAAAATAAGGGAAAAATGACATCTGAATGTATTGTGGCAAGAAACCAATGCAAATATGATGGGAAAGATTCGAAGGAAGAAAAAGACAAATGAAAAAGATGTTGACGGGGAACAAATTGAAGTCTTGTATGATCCACCATAAACTAGATCCCGCGTTAAGCGCTTGGGTCCTACACATTCCCTCGCTCCTCTTCTAATCCTTTTTCTTTGACTCAAGGACAATTAGATATAAGGTTCTTTTTCTTACCATTGTTTTTTATTGTCTTTCATTTATTTAGAGTGTTAGTTAAAAAAATAGAGATCAACGGATAAACTAGTTTATAGTAGATTAATTTATAATAGATAAATTAGTTGATATAAATATTTTGATAAAATTAATGGTTGAATTAGCTAATAAATATAAAAATATATTTAATTAATATTTGATATTATCAATTAAGATAATAAAAGTAAAAATAAAGAAAAAAAATTGAAAAATCATAAGATATAAAATAAAAAGTAATTTGAAGTAACATCTCAAAAAATATTATAAACTCATAAAAAGTTTTTGAGAATGACCATAACCAAACAATAATTGTACTTTGACTATACAAACTTACACATTACTCCCTCAAAAATAAAATATAAATAAAAATAGTAGTAATTTTTTATACTAATTCCTAAAATGAAAATATAAACAATTGTATTTTGGCAATGCAAACTTGCACACTATTCCCTCAACTAAATTTTTAACTAAAATCAACCTTTCAATTTTTTTTTATACATTTTATTTTAACATAAATTATCTGGATAAAGTAACGTTTTTCATATATTTAATTAAAGTCATACTAATAAATGAACGTTTATTATCGGGATAAAGTAACGTTCTTCAATAATTTTTTTTTTCACACTTGTTAGCATTTTAGTGTACGGTTTCGCTAAGAAAAATAGTTAATAGAGTATGGCTTGAGCATGGGACTAGGATTTAGGGTTTAGTGACATAAAGGACAATAGTAAAGGACAATAATTGTAAAAGCATTGTGTAGAGCTTGCGTTCTTTACGGAAAGGTCCTTAAACTTTGCTCAAGATTGGAGGGAAAAGAGGATGTGTTATGAGGCGGGAACACTATGTCAATAGGGCATTTGATCATTTCATATCCCTAGAATGGAAAAAAGTCTTTTACTTGGGACCCATATATATACTTTAACCAATTACCTTCCATATGCTTTCTTTCATTTCATACTCTAGGTCAAAATTTTCTTCTATGAGTCCCATTACAGTATTTCGGCCATTTGATCTGTAATTTTTTAGGGTAAAGTTTTTGGTTCTTCAACTTTATCACTAATTGCAGGATGGCGATGTTTTGCGGTGATTAAATTAAATTGGTAGATGAATAAATCTCATTTCCAGTTGTGTACTGAAATTCAAGGTGGGTCATATACAACAAGTTTGAGAATTTGGTCTTATTAAGAAGGTTGGTTACATAATTCTATTGCACTACAAATTAATAAGTTGATTTAACTATTTTCATTAAACTCGTATAACCGATTCTGTGGTGTCCTTTTTTTCTTCGGGTAACATATATAATGAACCAATTTCAAATATTATATTATATAAATTAAAATTTTAATTTATATCCACATTCATAGTAAAGAGTTTTTGACTATATCAAATTATTACAACGGTTAAAATATTAATAATATTTCTCTTTTGTCATTACTATTTATAAAGATATAGATATGATTGATCATAATTTAACAATTGAATACAAAAACTTATATTAATAGCACATGCAAATTAATTCATAAATATTACTCAAATGCCTAATTCAAAAATCAAGCATCATCTAAAAAAGAGCAAAATAACATCCAACACATTTTTTAAACATTGCAAGTTTAAATTCGAAAGAGAGAAAAAATTCATCACAATTATTGAGCAGAACTTAGAAATATATAAAAGTGTAAAATATTGTTAAACACTTGCAACCAGCGGCATATCTTTTAAGGAGCTGTAGGTGTCATGCCATCCCCTATATTTAAAAAAAAAAAATTATATAGGTAATAAAAATAAATTATTAAATTAATAGTTACGATTACAAAAATATCTCTCAAATTGGTTTTGAAAAAGTAATATTTTTAATTTCTCCGGTTACCTCCCTCCCTATTTATTAAAATAATAATGATAATTACTAAAATATCCCTCAAACCTTTATGGTTTTGAGAAACTAACATCCTTTTCATGTTAATAATTGATATATGATATAGTATGATACTATTTTTAAATTGTGAATTGTTTAAATTAATATATGTATTTTTTTAGGAGTACACAATATTTAAACATAAAAAAATTCATGCATATTTTCAAGATGAAATTTTTTGATAAAATAAAAATTATAAAATGGATATATTTTATTTGATTGAATTGTGTGAATTGTGAAAATTGTGTGACTGGTGAAAATTGTATGACTTGTGAAAGTGAAAATTGTATGACTAGTAAGGTTTCACTTAATGTAGAAGTAGCGAAACCTTACTAAAATCGAAATGAACAAACAAAACATTTATAATAAGCATTTTAAGGGTTCGCAAAGTTTAGAGCACAATTCTAAGGTGGAGCTTGAAGCTCATAGATCAGTCTCTTGTTTCTATAATTAAAATCACAAAAATAAAAAATAGCAGTAAGAACCCATATGTAACCACACTCCATACCCACAAAGTTAATTAAATTTAGACCATATATAAGAAAGGTAACTAGAGACACATGAAAATCATAGAAACATAACAAGTAACAATAAATATAAAACAAGTAATAGTGGTGTCAGATCTCAGCAGACTAAAAGGAATATAGGAAAAATTGAAAGAAGAAGAGGGACATTACCGTCTTCTGCGGTGGTTGTGAGGGAGAAATGGAGCAGAAATAGAGGGAGGAAGGAGAAGACCCGTTTCATAGTTGTGGAGCTCCGAGCCATGTGATAAGAGTAGCGAGTGAGTGAGTGTACTCTGTTTTTGAGGAGCACAAAGCCAAAGTGAACAAGCGAGTGAGTGTCCTTTTATGTAAGATTCTTCAATACTACTGTGCTCTTTTCCTTTTTTTTTTTTTTTTAATTAAAAATCACTTTTATGTGAATTGAGTATTCTTCACTTTATAGCCGTGTTCAACACATATTTTCCCTACAAAAATATTTACTTTATAGCGGATGCTATCAGATACAAAACCCCATATTTATGTTTAAAAGTTGTTTAAATTTTTAATTTTAATGTATTTTTTAATTAATTATTATTTATATTATATTTAATATAATATTTTTTATTATGTATTTATGACAACGTAATATATTAATATTTAATGAAATTAATTTTTAATAATACTTTTGAAAAGTATGAGTTAATTTTTATTTTGATCAATGAAGTAATAATTTAATTAGTATCAATTTAATAAAATAATATGTGCTTCAAAACTTAATTAAAAACAATAATTAGACTACTATCTCAAATATATACACAATACTTTAAAACTTAATTAAAAATGATAATTTATATGGACCATTGATGTCGGTTATTATACTTTTCATGTTTAGATAGGTTTAAAACATTTTTTTCAACTGAAGGTTAAACTACTTTATTAAAATAAAGTTTGATTTTTAAAATTCTTAATATCTGTCGAAAGTTTCTTGCCATATGCAGTGTGGACACATTTTTTTGTTTGTTATTATAGGGAAGAGTGTTATTCACAATATTCTTTTGTGAACACCTTTGGTTACTTTAATAATCAGTATATGTAATAGTGATATTGGCATAAAAATTATACTAATAACATAAACTTGTTGAATTATTTAATTGTCTACTACATTGCAGCACAAAACTACAAACAATAATATTTATTTGCAGACATTTTGTACGGGTTCAGAGACCCCGGTCTCACGGCGGGTCCAGTCCACCGCGGTATTCAAACACTCAATAATGTTCATATATTATTATCAATCGTCCCTACAAAATATTACAAATATGATATTCGTCTGCGCAAAATACAAAAAACTTAATTTTAACCTATAAAAATAAATTTTTAAGTTTCATTTTTTACAAAATATAAAAATAAAAATAAAATTGTTTAAGTCTCTAGTTAATACAGTAAATTTTTAAATAATTAATTTTTAAATAATAAGAAAATTAATTTTAGTATAAAAAATAAAATAAATGTGTTTTAGTATATGTAAATGCAAGATAATTAATTTTACTTCCTATATAATAATAAATTTGTTTAAATCTCGTTTTTTTAATAAATTATAACAAGTATATTATCATTTTTATTAAAAAATATATAAATTTTTTTGATTAATTGATTAAAAATAAACATTAATTTCGTGTATGATTATATATTCAAACAATATCTTTAACAACTCATTTTTAAAAATCAACATAAAATTTAGAGTGTAAAATTTTTTTATTTATTATATTATAATTATTTTCTATTTTCTATTTTCATTTTGACGATATTAATAAAAGATTAATTTTAGTCAAAACACTTCGTCTTCAAGTCATAACAAAATTCAATCGTCTTCGTCCTAACCCTTCACTCAATCGCAGAAGAAGATGAGTCGAAGAGGCTTCTTCACAGAATTCTACAAAAACATGGCAGCACGGCAACGTGGTAGTTGCCCTTGTTCGACTCCCGAGTACATGGCGATGGTGTTGAGTGGAATTGAAAGTATTGAAGATTTCTCTCAACAATTTAGCCTAGAAGACTTTTGCGTAAGGCACATCATAGCTATAACTAATAATTTGCTCACAAGTAGGGAAGAACTACGATCGAGAATTAAACAATTGGAATCAAACGTGGTTAGTTTGATTGATTATAGTTCATTATTTAATTTTTTGTTTCTATTTTATAAATATTGGTATTTAATGTATTTAATGTATTCTTACTGTTATGTAATTGGTATTTAATGTATTTGTGATGTTTTGAGTTTTAATTGTCAATTTCTTTATTTCTTTAGGAGCGTGTCAACTACAAAACAGTGCTATGCAGACAGTAGGATTTAATGTAAGTATGCCCATGGATTAATGGAATTAAGGATTTAATGTAAAAGGCTTAATGTGAGAGTGTGTTGTAAACACTAACCAAACCAATATGTGAGAGTGTGTTGTCAACTACAAAACAGTGCTATGCAGACAGTGGCAAAGTAGTTCCAGTTGCACCTATAATAATCGATGTAAGTATGCCCATGGATTAATGGAATTAAGGCCAAGACAGTAGGATTTAATGTAAAAGGCTTAATGTGAGAGTGTGTTGTAAACACTAACCAAACCAATATGTTTTTCAATTTTCGTCCTGAATTTGTTCCTTCAAAGTAAAGTGCCCAATAATAAATAACAATTTTTGTGTTTGTGTTGTTGATTTTGTGATGGTTGAATTAGGAAAGTGTGTGGATTGTATTTATATATAGTAGGTGATGTGTGAACAAGAAGAGAATGGGTCAGATAGGGAAAATGTTGACTAGGTGTTACTAGTTGACTATAGGGAAAATGTTGACTAGGTGTTACTAGTCATTGACAAAACAACACAACATCGTTGGTGTGTGTTTTTTTGTTTCCTTGGAATGTGAGCTTTTTACACACACAAAACCAAATATCAATATCTTATACATTCACGTGATATTATATTTAGATAACTCAATCACAACACATAAGATTTAGTAAGACGTAACATAAACTACATTTACACAATCTTAATCAATGGTTTTAGGTATTGACCTTAATAGTTTACACATTGTTTTAGGCTTCAATCATATCCATTCAATTCATATTTGAGCTACCTAACTCATGTTTGTGCTTAAGAGTTTCAACAAAATAGAAAAAAGGAGTAAAAAAAAGTGATTTGTGTTGTGTTATTCGATTCACCTCTAGAATAATTCAAATCATATTGTTCAAAACATTATGTGATTCAAATAAAGCTTTGCATGATTCAATTCATATCCTAATACTGGTGCAAATATCGTATTCTTGACAGAAAATGCAGTTTTTGGTTATTCTTTTGGCTCACAGACTTGAACATCTTCTCTAACTGGTTCAATACTTATCATAATTTATTAGAAACATTCTAAACCTCATTAAGGGTCACACCATCATTAATTTTAAAGCTTATACTCACCAAGTGCTTTTATAATTGTTTTCATACAAAACATCACCAACTTGTTTAAAACTCAAATTTTAACCTCGACAATATAAGGGGTGCCACACAAGTTTTTCCCAATTAGTTAACAATAGGGTTGAGAGACAAATTTCGCCAGTTGTCATACATAAGTACGTATGTTCATATTAATTCAATTATAACACATTTGTAAAATGAATTCACACAATAGCTTATAAAGATTTATAATCCATATTTTTATCTTACTAAAATTCCAAATTATTATATTAATAAATTATTATTAAAAAAAAAAGGTTGCAATTGTGCATAGTAAACCTCAAATGAATAATTGAATAATACAATATTCTCATTCATCTCACATTATAATATATTCATTCAAATGATCTCTAATCCTTTACCTTAATTTGACGAGCTTGTACGATATAAGTATCATAAATAATTTGAACAACAATGATAAACAAAAAATGTGCGACAAATCATTTACAGATGGTCAATGAAACACAACTGATAATTTACAAGGAGCATAAAGTTAGTATTTCTTGAAGGCTTCAACGAGAGGAAATTGAAATTTTCTTGAAGAAAGCTTGACTAAGGCACCTACAGATTAAACGCCAATTTCACCAAAACGCGTAAATGGGCAATGTTTCTTGAAAGTTTCAGCGAGAGGAATTCAAAAATGATACTACCTTTGTTCCTATAAGTAAGACTCTCGTGTAAAAAAATACATGTCCCTCTGTATAAGACTATTTTCAAATTACAAGAATCATTAATAATTTTTGTTT
This sequence comes from Cicer bijugum, assembly GCA_037974875.1. Classification (NCBI taxonomy): domain Eukaryota; kingdom Viridiplantae; phylum Streptophyta; class Magnoliopsida; order Fabales; family Fabaceae; genus Cicer; species Cicer bijugum. The sequence goes on along the minus strand of JBBPBT010000629.1, from coordinate 4,072,754 downwards.
TAATTGTAGTTTTAATTCTCATATTTTTACCAACTCATGAAATCGGCCCATATTTTAAAATCTAACGATTTTAGTCATTCATTACGATATTTCAATTAAAAGATGACAATATAACATGATTTAAATAACGTGATATATGATACAATTGTGTAAATTGATTAACACTAATGAAATCACAATAAAACTCTATAAAAACTTATCTTTCAACTTCACAAATATTTTATTTTTGTTATTTAATTAATAACATACAAATAATTAATACATTTAGATAATTCAAAATTATGAAAATTGTATGTCACATCATTTAAAATATGTCAAATTATCATTTTTATTTTAAAAACTTGATAGGAGACTAAAACTGTCAACTTTTAAAATATGGTATCAATTTCGTGAATTAGTGAAAATAGTAGAACCAAAAATGCAGTTAAATCTTAATTTTTATCAAAAATATTTTTAATTAATGTAAGGTGTTAAAAGATCAACTACGTATTTCTCTTAATAATTAAATAACTATTTTGCATTAATATTTTTTTTTATCTTAAACAAGAGATGAAAAATTTCATATAATCGCCATAAATGATATATTGTTTTTGATATATTGAAAAATTTAATATGAAAACTACATTTATTATTTTTAGTATATTGGTAAAAGATATCTTAAATATACAGACAAATGCATTGTTTATTTTTTCAAATGACAAACTATGATAGTCAAAAAAGCATTTTCCGGCCAAAAAAGCTCCAAATGACGGAGATGAGTTCGAAATTGTGTTCGGCGGTGGATTTTCGCTGTGGCTTGATAGGGATGGCAATTAGACTCAGACCTAGTGTTACCCGCAAAAAAAACCCACAATGGGTAGGTAAAAACCCGCATAATGGGTATGGGCACAGGGACAGGTGATTACCCGCAAAATTAAGTGGGTATGGGTACGGGTACTATAGTACCCGCCCCGCACCCGCACTTATATAAATATATTATTTATTTATTATATTAATATTTAGTTTAATTAATTATTTTCCTTTATGTTTTAATATCTATTAATATCATTGGACCATTATAATATTTATAATCAAATCAAAAGATAAATGTTTGCAAACTTTTTAAGAATTTGATTATGATTAATAGTTAAATAATTGTGACTTTATAACTAAGAATCATATCTTATTAATTGTGTCTTTATAATTATACTTGCAACTTATAAATTGTTTTTACTGATCTCAAATAATATTGTCGTAAGACTTGCAACTTCATAAAATATTATTATGGATATTTGAATGTGTATTGTAACGAGTGTTCACTTGAAATGTTTTGAGTTAGAAAATATTTTGATTTATAATATTTTATAATTTAATTTATGATATTTGGATAATTTTAAAATGGGTAAATACCACATGTAGTCCCTTAACTTAATTTCAGTTAACGTTTTAGTCTTTTATCTTTTTCTTTCATCCGATTTGGTCCTTTTATTTTAATTTTAAGTGACAATTTGATCTTTTATATTTTAAAATGTCAACAATTTTATCCTTATTTTATGCAAAATTTTAAAAAATTCATCAAAAATTTCAAACAAAACACATAAAATTAATTATCATCCTCAATATAATGCTATTTCATCAAATTTATAACTTAAATCCTTAAATAAACTCATATTTTTATCTCTAACCCATCAAATAAAGAATGACAAGTATGAGTTTATTTGAAGATTTGAGTTACAAATTTGATTAAGTTTATTTTATATTAAAGAATATAACTAAATTTATGAGTTTTGTTTGAAAATTTTGATGAATTTTTGTACAAAAAAGGATAACATTATTAACATTTTAAAACAAAAAAGATTAAATTGTCATTTAAAATTAAAATAAAGGACAAAATTGGGAAAAAAAAAAGATAAATGACTAAAACGTTAACTGAAATTAAGTTAAGGGACTATAGGTGGTATTTATCCCTTTTAAATTTAATCACAAAATAATATTTATTTATCGATTTATTTTAGTTAAAGTGTGGGTAATGGATATGTGTACGGACACTTAGGTACCAAGAGGATAAGGGTACGGGTATTAAAGTTGATACCCAAGAGAGTACGGGCACAGGTATGAGTATTTTTTTAAACTGCGGGTATTGGTACGGGTACTATAGTACTCTACCTAAACCCTATCCATTGCCATCCCTATGGCTTGATGAAATAAAATGTGATGGTTTTCCTGCTGCTAGAACTGTAAATACAGAAGTGGGTGCATGTAGCAACTTTAAAAAAGCCGAAACAAGGCCCAAAACAGAAACAGGGTGCATGAAGTAATTCGAAGGTGCAGGAAAAGAAAAGCCCACTGAAGTATAGTAAGAGGCCTATTATGGTGTGCAAAAGCAAATAATAAAGGTGTGAATAACAATAGTTGACAAAAAGGTGAGAATAGTCTATGTTGCGTCCGATTTATCACGAAAAAAATAATTTGCCACCAATTTTTATTTTTGTCAAAGGAAAAATTAAATAAAATTTAAAATGATGATCTTGAATAAAAAATTTAAATTCAGATGTATCAATTTTTAATTTTAGAAAGTATTATTACCACCTACATTGTTTGTTTTAATGGTTACTATATAATTAATTGTATATAAATTATTTATTTAATTATTTACATCACCTTAAAAAGAAAATATATGATTTATATTAATAAAAGAAAAAAAATATTAATTTTATTTGACAAAATAAAAAACTTACTCTTATGTTTCTCTAGATACAATAAGAAAATTAAAAGTAATTTTAATAAAAAATATTTATAAATTGATTGAAAATAAAAATTACAAAGTGAATAACTTACGAAACTCCAAAATAGCTGACTCCTTTTTAAATATGTCTATACGAGCTAGAAAATATTTAAAAGAGATCCAAACATTTTATGATTAGATTAAGTTTTTTATGAAACAAATTGGATTTCGTGGGTGAACCAATAATCCAACATCTCTTTCTATGAAACTAAAAAGAACGCAAAGAAAAGTTGGGAACAAAAGAGTTGCAGAAGCAGAACACAGGGAAAAAACAAACGTGCCCCCAAGCACAATGGAGAAGAGAATGGTCGTAGGCGATAATTTGGACGGTTGCGCTCTTTCTCTTTACTACATGCGTTCTACTCTTTTATTTATAGTTAAATATTTTATGAAAATAATAATTTCCATTCATAGTCGTTAAGGTAAATTTTATCGTTTTCATAAACCTATCTTAATTACTTGAAATTTGATTTTTAAATACATCAAATGAAATAAAAAGTTCAATAATTGACTATTTATTGATTTTTTTATTATTTTATTTTATATTTTAAAAGGAGTAAAAAGGCCAAAAAGTCCTATATACTTACTTTTTTAGTAAATAATTAAAAAGAGCAGATAAAATTAGATGACAATAATTGTCTCTCTTTACTTATAATTTACTTGAAAATCAAAATAAAAGATAAATAAATATTACGACTCTAAATTTGTCTGAAAATGAAAGGGTTGTTGGAGGAGAGTGCAAGTGGATTTTTCGACTTAAGATACGGGTCATTTTATCGGCTTGAGTGCGATTCATTTTTCTGGCTTAAGACGTAGGTCATTTTCTCGACTTAGGTGCGAGTCTTTTTTTCAATTTAACATGCAAATCATTTTCTCTGCTTAGGTGCAAGTCATTTTTCCGACTTAAGATGCAAATCCTTTTCTTAGATGGAGTGTGAGTCATTTTCTCGGCTTAAGATGTTGGTTATGATCTTAAATTGGATTTCATGTTGTCATATGTTTTCTACTCTAAACACCTCATGCTGTATGCGACTTTATCGCAATTTATTTTATCAAGGTATGCTACATGTTTTACCTCCCAGTACATGATAATCTTAAAATGCATTTGGTATAGAGGGTTAAATCATACAACAAGATGACAAAATAAAAATATTGATAAATTAAGACTCAATATTCGTTGTAAAAAGAAAAGAGAAAATAAAAATAAAACAAAAAGATAAAGATGAAAGCTCCAACTTAGTTATTAGCAATTCAAAAGTAGTCTGTATTAATTTCTTGTGTCGTAGTTTGATCCATATTTCTAGTTCAACAATAATTTATTCTCTTTAATTTTCTCGAGAGAAAGACTACGCCTCACCTCCTATCCTTGTCATGGAGCCACTTCACATATTCGTTTGCCGATTTTGTTTTTCATGTTGATATCTCTAGAATAACCCTTAATTTTATTTAGATTGCCCTTTCGAGTTTTTAATTTAACACGTGTGTGTGAATATATATATATATATATATATATATATATATATATATATATATATATATATAACCTCAACTTCTGTCTAAATCTCTCTTTCAAATTTTCAACTAAAACAAATATTTGATAATTCTAATGATAATGCAACCGATTGATGTATTGGCTAAAAGAAAAAAAAAATCATGTTTGTTTATATAAATACGGTTCATTTTTCCACCGATGTCTTTTTTATGAGTTGAGAATAAACATTTAAATCAAAATACCAATTATTATAAAGGAAGGTTGATAAAATTGATTGAAAATTCTATAAAAAAATCAAGAGAAAAATAAATAAACAAATAGTAAAGAGGTACCAAATAGCAATTCTTGTGTTGTTTTTTTACTTAG
>JBBPBT010000629.1:4044323-4056226 GCA_037974875.1 Cicer bijugum | reverse complement strand
GACTATTAACTATTATAATTCTGTATATAATGATAGAGAAGGATAAACTAATTAATCTCCAACTCGACTATTAACTATTAACAAGCTTCTAACACCCTAATTATCAACTCGACTATTAACTATTAATAAGCTTTTTTTTTTTATGTTAATCATTGATATATGATATAGTATGATACTATTTTTTAATTGTGAATTGTTTTAATTAATATGTATATTTTTTTAGAAGTGACACAATATTTAAACATAAAAAAATTGATACATTTTTTAAAGAAGAATTTTTTTGACAAAGATGAAAATTATAAAATTGATTTATTTTATTTGATTGAATTGTGTGAATTGCGTGATATGTGAAAATTGTGTGACTTGTAAAAATTGAAATTCTATTTTTTTTTTCAACTTGTCTACTATGTATGAATTGTGTGATACTCTAAACAAACTATATGATTTTTAAAAATTTCAATTATAATATTTCAGTTAATATTTGTCGCTCCCCGGCTCCCCCAAATATTTTGTGCAAAGTATAACTGTCAACTAAAAATAAAAAAAATATTGAATATAAAAAAAAATTTAGATTGAAATATACTTTATATATTTTATATTCTTGTTATATCTAAACTTTTAAAGGGAAGTAACAACACAAAAAGTTTTTAGAACACCATCCATCTTAATACCATTCTTGCTGAATTTCACTTAACATATATAATGGTATCTGATACATTAATGATGATATGATTGCATGTGCAGTTAACCATTTTAGGTAATGGAACTGCTAGCTAAGCCACATTTTGTGACCAATACCATATATGCTAGAGAGTTGGTGAGAAATATTAATCTGTGCAGATTGATGAGAGATTTGCCCCTGCATGTCAACATCCACTGAACCTTTTTGCAGATCATATTTTCAAAACCATCATGATTCATGTGGTATCCTTTACAAAACTAAACCACACTCGAGAGTTCCACACACTAATCCATAACCACATATTGTTAACAACATTTTAGTTGACTCCTTGCTAATCAAACAACCTTAAAAGCCACTCTTTGGTTAGTCCATGTGATATGTATGCCTTCATAACATGCATCCCACGAGGTGGGGCTTCTATGCAGGCTATTGCCTATTGGTGCCACCATAAGCAACAAATAGTACTTTGTCATAACCCCACTTCCATGTTTTGCCCAATTAATGGATCAATGGTAACATATTACCACTTGTTACTTGTTACTTGATGATTTCCTTGCTAATTAACAATTTCTATAATGTACTATTGAAGTCATATTCAAATTTGGATTTTTCTTAACGATTTTTATTTAACTTAAAGTTAATTAAAATTTGCAACATTCTTTTTAAAAAAAGACTATGGAGACCAACATTATGTGACATTATTGCTAAAAAATCGGGTTGGATAAGTATGAAATCAAATGTTTTGTTCCTAATTTGTGTGTTTGAAAGAATATCGATAGAAAGAGAATAGTTGTTTAAACGACTAGATTGTGTTTCTAAAACCACAAAACGCCACCATTGAAGCCGCATCTAACCCCAAATCTCTGCAATATCAAGAATCACAACGCGATTGCAACCATTCCTGTGACAGCTGTTTAAAACATAGCCAGAATTTACCCAAAAGAACTTTAAGTATTTACTATAAAGTACTAGAGTAAATATCCTGTTTGGCTTCAGATTTTGTGCTTTTATTATAAAAATTCTCCTTGGGCACAAACTTTGGACCTGCATCAAGTGGGTTTAGCTCTCTCATTCATTATCTCTTGGAAAGATTCTGGTGAGATATTCATACGGGACCAGTACTCAAGATAATGACCATCTTTCACATGCTAAATTAACTAATAAATGATCTCAAGGAATTCTTATTCAACATTTGTATTTTATACCAACTTTAAATACTTCATTACTTGGAATTTCTCCAATCAAAAGTCATAAATTTTTTGTGCTTTATTCCTTTTAATCAAAATAATTCAAACATAAGACAAATCATAATTCCTTTTATCAACATGTGGCTTGAAGGCAACAAAGAATGAATGGAGAGAATAGAAAGAAAATTCCTCTTCTTTTTTTGACAAGAGAAAGAAAATTCCTGATTAACATTCCTATCTTAACCTTGTAAATTTCATATAATTTATCAACATTACCTCACAAAATAGAATCCCGTTGCAATAAAACATCAATGGGCCATATGGCCCTTAATCAAATGTGAAAGGCCAGTAATAATAATCAGGAGAAAAGAATGAATGATAAGGGAGATTAATCAACATGTGAATGTGAATTAAGATAATCAGCAGCATTAATAATTGTGATTTTCTTTTGGTGGGGTTTTAGACAAGTGACAGTGTGTTTCAACCTCTAAAAAACCTCATTGGTTCACGTGTCATACTTACAAATACTAATTCTACTATGATTGTCTGCTCTATCTTTAGATTACAAATGTAAACACTAACCAATATGTTTATCAATTTTCGTACTGAATCTGTTCCTTCAAAGTAAAGGGCCCAATAATATTTTCCATTTTTTATATCTATATATATATATATAATCTCCATCTCTAAATGAATTGATAGAACTACCACCACAACAATGATTATAGCCACCTTTAGAACCACCTATATACAACAAGAAACACCATTTGCGTCTCTTTTGAACCCTCTCTCACAAAAAAAATTGTCTGCAAATGCATATATCAGAAAATCTTCTGTCTGCCACTAGCATGGCTTTACCGTTCCTCTTCTTTTCTTCTATTTCCTCAAGCTTTATTTGTTGAGACAAAGTGGAGGATTTTCCCTCCACGTTTTTACCACTCTTTTATAAGCTTTAATTAGAATTAGATGCATAAGCTTCTTGCTTATCCCTTTATCACAGCTTCAAAATGAAAAGGCAAGGAAAAAGTGGTCTAAAGTCTGACTATAAATATGGCCAGGCCCATAGGATTCAACTACATGAATTGAAAACTTAACTACTACCTCTTTTGTAGCCTTATTGAGGATTCAATTTCATACTCATAATAACATGTCACTTACCAGAGCCAAAAACTTCTTCCAGAGGTTCTGGTTAAATGAATTGGAAATGGGAAGTTTTACACATAGCAGTTTTTTGTCTAGCGATCTTCTACCATCTCTTGGCGCCCGAATAAACCAGGAAACTAGACTACGAAAACACCTAATCTCCCCATTCAATCCTCACTATAGGTGATGACCCTTTTTACATTGTCACAAAAACATAACTCTTAAGAATATTGTGCATGTACCTTATCAAGTTTTCATATATAATTTATTACAGGGCTTGGGAGTTGTTACTGGTTATTCTAGTCATATACTCAGCTTGGATTTGTCCCTTTGAATTTGCCTTTCTGACTTATAAGCAAGATGGACTATTCATCATAGACAACATTGTGAATGGCTTCTTCGCCATCGATATCATTCTTACATTCTTTGTTGCATACCTCGATAGCCATTCTTATCTTCTCATTGATGATCCAAAGAAAATCGCAATCAGGTGATATATATATATATATATATATATATATATATATATAACTTTTCTTCATTCAAAACTAAAATGAATGTCCCAAAACCCTACTTACTTTATATTTCTACACAAAACATGCAGGTACATATCCACCTGGTTTGCTTTTGATATCTGCTCAACAGCACCACTTGAGCCCATTAGCCTCCTCTTCACTAATCGTAACAGTGAGCTCGGCTTCAAAGTTCTTAACATGTTTCGACTATGGCGTCTGAGGCGAGTCAGTTCTCTGTTTGCAAGGTTTGCCAGCACATTATATTTAACTTCATCATTCTGGTTTCCTTGATTCTTCTATTTACTAGAATAAGCCAGTCATTGCTTACTTGCGTTTTCGTTTTGTTTCAGACTTGAAAAGGACATTCGCTTCAATTACTTTTGGATTAGGTGCACGAAGCTCATCGCTGTAAGTCACTAAACACCATAAGCTTCATTTCTTCCTTTACTATTTAAGGGTATATCCAGGAACTGAATTGCCACTCACAATTTTCAGGTAACCTTGTTTGCAGTGCACTGTGCTGGATGTTTTAACTATTTAATTGCTGATAGGTATCCTGATTCCAAACGAACCTGGATAGGTGCTGTGTATCCAAATTTTAAAGAAGAAAGTCTTTGGGACAGATATATAACTTCGATGTACTGGTCAATTGTCACGCTTACTACCACCGGCTATGGAGATTTACATGCTGAGAACACCAGAGAGATGCTGTTTGATATTGCTTACATGTTGTTCAACTTAGGTTTAACATCATACATCATTGGAAACATGACTAACCTTGTAGTGCACTGGACCAGCCACACCAGAAACTTTGTAAGTACTTTCAAGCTTAAGCTTCTTCTACTGCTTCTCAATTTGCCTGTGCCAGCCACCTGTTATGATAGTTTTATATTATATACATGTGTTTGACTCAACCCTTATTATCATTCAACAACGCCCTTCAAAGTCATTAACCAGGTCAATGTTCAATAAGTTAGTTTCAAATGCAGTGTAGGCCCCACAAGTGACAAGTATATTTGAAACATCACACCTAGTACAATTCTTCAAGTCCAGAGTTTCATATTATGTAGACCTTCAGTTGTTTTTTTGTTAGCTATAGCTAATTGTATCTTTTCTAAAACAAAAAACTCATTCAGATAAGAGGAACTTTATTTCTTCCCTCTAAATAAGAGAGGATTCATTTTGGTCACAGAGGGATACTGTCAAAGCAGCTTCTGAATTTGCTTCCAGAAATCATTTGCCAAATCACGTACATGATCAAATGTTGGCACACATATGTTTGAGGTTTAAAACTGAAGGACTGAAGCAGCAGGAAGCATTAAATGATCTTCCGAAGGCAATTCGATCAAGCATCGCACACCATCTCTTTTTTCCTGTTGTGCAGAAGGTCTACCTCTTCCAAGGAGTCTCCCATGACTTCCTTTTCCAACTGGTAATACTCCACATGTCTTGTTTATTTCAACTTTTTGTCTCTTCTAAGATGACGAAGAACTAAAGTTACAACATCTGACACCCAGTAACTCTGTAATAATACAGGTTTCAGAAATGGAAGCAGAGTATTTCCCACCAAAGGAAGAAGTGATACTGCAAAATGAGTCTCCTACCGACATTTATGTGCTGATTTCAGGGGCAGTGGTGAGTTAACTAAAGCATGGGTAGTAGTAACCATAGATGAATCTTAAGGAATATCTACTAATTTTCAAATTATTCTTGTTGCAGAATCTTGTTCGCTGCATTGATGGCCATGATCAAGTATGTCATAACAATCAAACAGAACATGTTTTTTTCTTTCTTCAACTTGCATAATGAAAAAAAGGAATATAACTTCCTATCTCTATATTTCAGATTCTTGGCAAGGCAATTGCAGTAGATACATTTGGCGAGTTTGGAGTTTTATATCATGTACCGCAACCTTTCACAGTTCGGACCACAGAGCTTTCTCAGATTTTAAGACTGAACAGAACATCCTTAATGAATGTTTTACAAGCAAATCCAATAGATGCACAGATTATAATGGATAACCTTTTAATGGTAATTAGGATTTTCAAAGCCTCTAACTCAAAATATGGGGAATGTATTGCATAAATTATATTTATCATTCATTAACCCCCCTCCCTCAATAATAGTAGGTTCCTAATCATTTGTGAACCATATTTGACAGAGATTAAAGGGGAATGAAGGGTCCAGGTTGGAATATCCACATACCAATCCTGGATCAGTTCTACATAAACCGCTTCACGGAGGTAACACAGTAGAAAGCTCTTCTGACGAGTCTACAAATAATTTATATGGCCATTCCTCAATGCATGAAGGAGAGTACATAAATATCAGAGACTCAGAGAATAGTTTGCATAAAGCGACTAATGATGTTCATTTAGTCACTGATAACATAATACCTGAGGTTGGAAAAGAAGATCTCCACGCCGCTGTGTTGCCTGCGCATAAGGGGAAACTAGACATTGTTGAAATTCTGCTCGAAAGAGATGCAAAAGCAAAGAACCCAAATACCATAGGGTGGACAAACAAAGCTCTAGTACAACAATTAAAAAACAAGAGCGTTTCTGACCGTAAAACGAATTGTGAAAGCGAGAAGAAATCGGGCGAACATAGAATAGAGATTGTGGAGCCACAAATCCTTAACCTTTGCAGGAATGGCTCAACCAGAAATTGTAGACAGGATGGTATTAGAACTAATAACTTCCCACTTGAGAAAGTATACACAGACTCCAATACAAGAAATTCTAATTGTCCAAGTGATATAGAAATGGCAAGGTTCAAGAAGAAGAGGGTAACAATCCATTTGCTAAGTGGATGGCGAAGTAGCTCACATGGACAGCATGGGAAACTGATAATCCTACCTGATTCATTAGAAGAACTGCTCAAAATTGCTGGTATGCTTTGAACCCAAAACGATTAATTGATCATGATTTATGAATCTATAATTTGAAAAACACATACACACACATGCATGGCAGAGAATGGAGAGAGCGATATCAGTTTTCTGAACAAAAAACTGTAGAACACTGTACTGCTCTTACTTTCTACTTCTAACTATTAACTTGCAAAATTGCAGGAGAAAAATTTGGCGGCTTCAACCCCACAAAAGTAATTAATAAAGAGAATGCAGAGATAGACGACATTGATGTCATTCGAGATGGCGATCATCTCTTTCTTCTAGGCAGTGATAGTGACACAATTTGAGTGCATGATGTTACCATTGTATATAGGAAGATAAGTAGTACCTTTAGAAATGTAATGACAATGGTATAATCAACTTTTGAAAAATGAAAATGCCAAGCATCCAGCAAGATATTGGAAAATCATACAATTCAGTTACTAAAGCTGCTCTTGGTTTATGATTGTTGAAACAAAATTTACAGTCTCATCAAGATGTCTGGTTGTAAATCCAAAAAAAAAAAAGTCATATAATCGAGTGAGAGTCTCTACAACATGTTTGCTGATGTACTGCATGTTTATAAAATATTGGATAGTTTCTTTTTTCCCCGAGAACCCAACTAATTAATTTCTTTACAACAAGAAGCACTCTTGCTCAGAGTCAGAGATGCCAGAGTAACTTCGAAGAAGCATCTCACATTGTATGAACACGGCGGTCTGGATTTCTAAAAACTGTCTAATGAATGCCTTTGATGAATAAAACTCATTTCTTCAAATTGATTGGTATAGGATGTGCTTCTGTGTTAAAAACAAATTTATCCAATGGAATATGGGAGCTATCCCCAAAAAGCAAGTATAAATACTTAAGTGTTTCTCCTAGAAAGAAAGTCTCCATTTTATCTCGTTTAGGAGGAGGAATACTAGTTACATCGTCCAAAGAACAATATCCACCAGTATCAACCTTTGTGTACTTTTCAAAGGCTTCAAAGATTTGCCAACCCCATTCACGATATCTGGAAGACAATGTATACGTATATGATTATTTAGAAAAAAAATCTCAAAAAAGAAAAACTAGCCCATATTCAGTGTTTCTTGTGTGTGGTGACAAAAAATAAAAATATTAAGTAATCTTATACATAAGAGGGGGAAATCATACTTTAGATCTTCTGTAATACGGTACAAAACAAAGAACGATTCGACAGTTTCAGGTCTCAAAAGATTATGACGGTCAGCAGGTTTTATTATGATGTCATTAATATATTCTGAGCTCTTATTTCCCCCATCATGACCTTGTTCAGAAAATTCCTGGTCATCAAAAGAATACACCAGATGCTACATGTTATGTCTCAATTCTCACTATATATAAATGGAGTAAAAAACATACTGCCCATAAGAAGCATAAGAAGAAAAAAAAACTTTTTTGTGAGCAGCACCGCAGAGAAGAGGACATAAGTAAATAATGAAATTTATAGCTGCTTTTGAATGTGATCTACTAACATTTAATGAATCCAAAATGTCATAAAAGCCCTACTAACCTCAGTATGAAAGTAAGCAATTTCAGGAGCTAGACCGGTTGAAGTCACTGAGTACATCTCAAAGCATGTTTTAGCCAAATCTTCTGCAAGCTTCAAATTTTCTAGGTCTTCAAGGTTAAGCATATTGTTTCCCATTGCCTGTTTCTTTGTTAGGCCTTTAGTGGCACCAAGTGCAAGAGTGCCGGGTAAGAAACACACCTGAATGAGCAGCATCAAAGTTTACTTTAATGTTAGTATGTCAATGTCAACATTAACCAGGTACCTCTTCATTATTGTTGAAGTTATGGGTTTTAGATAAAACAAGGAGAAGAGAAAAAATAAAGAAATTTGAAATATGATTATGGTTTAATATAATCGATAAAAATTTGATGCAAAAGACTAAGTCGTAGCACTACCCCGTATTTATACTAATACAAGACTTCAAATCCTAAACAGATAGAAAACTCAAGAAAAATATCATGTTAATAATAATCAAGAAACATAGAGACTAATCTTACGAAAAAATCTAAGATGCTGCAAATATGAAACTAATCCTATGAGATAAACTAAGATATTCTAGAACATCTTAATATTAAGCTAGAATATTTCTTGGTTACTGCTCTCATTTTTATAAGTATCAGTTCAATTTTAATTCAACTACCATTGTTGAGTACATTCATTCATGACATCCTCACGTTACACAATGTTATAAGACAACATGCTCAATTTGTAAATAACCAAAATGCTTTCCCGTAGCAATAAAATCCAGCTCCTCACACGTAAAACATATTAATGAGACATTTCAAGTGTTTATGGAATGAATTTTAAACCATGGACATAACAGAGCATGAGTTAGAATTATACAGACAAAAGCAAGTCTCTGCTAAGGCCGTAGGTTAAAAGTCATTTCATAAGTTACGAATATCATAATATCAGAGGCAATAACAAAACTGAATATGATGCCTCATGAACATAAATACAAATCGATATCTTCAAAAAAAAAAAAACATCCACACTTAAGGATAATCAGACAAATACATAGCAAATGCAGTACTACATATGGCACAAAAACTGTCATTCTCTTAATTCCGTTTCACTATTTCTACTCAATGATATTTTCAATCGACTAAAGCACTACATAAATTTCATGCAATGACAAACTTCAAAATTAGGAAGTGCTACCTACCAGGTGATCCATTTTTGGGCTGAAACCACCATTTGATCCATAAGGCAATTCTCCAACAAAAACTAATCCATTTGGAACTGATTTCTGAACAAGAAGATGCCTAACACCAGTCATTGCTTCCTTATACATCTCGTATAAATATGATGTACTGTTATCGCTACTAGGTCCACTCTGAAGCCATACTTTAAGTAAGTACTCATAGTAACTGTCACCACGAGATCCCAGTCTAATGTTGTCTCCACCAAACTGACCAGAATGAGGGCTGCATTTAATTAATAGAAATATCTTGATGTTAGTAGAAATCTAATGAGAAAGGAAAATAAGACACACACCTGAAAGTGACCAAAAAAATTAGAGCAATAAAAGAAGCAAATGAACACAGACAAATTAAAAGATATATCAAGAATTATTTGAAGTGAGAATTAATGTCCAGATACACTAATTAAAATATATGTAATTCCACACCTAATGTAGATAGGAACTAGTCCTTCCACTTTCGGAAGAGTCTTAATGTGTTCCATGACTTTCATTGCCTCCAAACCATATTTCTTATCACCAGTTACAGTACTGAGATAATTGAACTCAAGCTGCAACGTGGAAACTTCTGACGTGCTACTCAGTCCACCAGGAGCTGGATGTGCTGATGAGTCATGCAGAACAACATCACTAAATGGAATAGGAGTTGGACTGGATGTGAAAGCAGATAGGAGACGGTCGCCCAAATTCTTAGCAGTTTCTAGATAAACAGCCGGTTTAGGTCCTGCATGAGTAGAATTCAGTCCTTTTTCCCCACCACTTAGATGATATGCACTTAAAAGCCCACCCAAAACCCGTATTGTAGTTTCAAATAAATTTACTTGTCCTTTTTTGCTAATTCTCTCAGAAAGGTGTTCTTCAACCCAGGATCCCGCATCAGCAACAACTTCATCAACACCCATTATCATAGCTGTATCAAGAGCATCAACTACTGTAGCACCTAATCCCCCCAATCCATCAATTCCATGGTGGCTAACTGGCATAAGTTCATCATAACCCATGGCATACTTTTTGTAACCAGACCACGCATGAATGAAAGCTTCCTTGACTTTTTGTTGCCTAGTAATCCACACTGCGTTGACATCTAGAGTTGCAGGTACATGGCCAATACTAGTATTACTCCCTTTAGTATCAGGAGGTAATTGAGGAGGATGTCTTGGCGCCCGTCTCCAGAACTTCTTTAATCTGCTGGCACCAATAGTACTGTTGCTTTGTTCTTCAGTCTGTCTAATTCCAATTACTTGATCTCGAGAAACTACATGACCTGGACTTGTCTTATGTGTCAGCACAAGGTATGCTACACCAAAGATCAATATCAAGCATAGAAACTTTCCAGTACTGCAGCTAATACAATCACGCTTTCGGTTACTGGTGAGGAAGCTCTGAGTAATAACCTGGAAAATAAATAAGTATCAAACATTTGTCTCTTTCCTTTTAATTTTCAGTAACAAACAGAAAACATCTTTAATACAAGAAGCACAATACTCCAAATACATCACACCTCAAATTATCTATGCACATTTTTTCTTTTGGTATAAATTGGATATGTTTGATACCCGACTATACATAGTAGTTTCTCGAGCTGGGTAGGACCATATAGGTTATCAATCTCAACATTAAGAGTTTGAAAGCCAGCGCATAATTGCGACTAGGCAAATTTGAACCCGTGACTACTAGTTAAGCCAGAAGAGACTCATTAACTCATGGCATAAACAAATTTAAACTAGAATAACACATTGGAAAAAGTATCTCAGAATATAGCAGAACATAGCAAGCAACTAATTAAGCTGAAAAAACCACACAGCGGGGAATTAATCAATAGACCACATTTTGATCTTACTATATTTCCAACCAACAAAGATATATCATATAATAAATCAGCAAAACGAAATTAATTAATTAATTAACCAGTAGTAAAAGAAAGGGATAATAACTAAGAGAAATTGGAAACTATGGTGGTGAATGAAGAAAAGGGAAGAAAAAAAACCTTGAAAAAAGAACGGGGGCGAAACTTGGCGTTATCGTAGTCAACATCTTTTCTGGAGTAGGGTAAAGACTTGGACATGCTGGATCCGGTTCGATCCGATCCAATCAAAATTATAATCGGAAACAGAACTTATGTGGAAATCAAAATTCGATTTCGCATCATCGATGTAACGAAGCAGCAACAATCACTGTGTTTCAGATCACCGTTGGCAAGGTTCTTTGAGATTAATGAATTATTATTTTTCTTTAACAATGCATTGACTACGTTTATATATTTTCCATTTTTATTTTCTGGCTGTTGTCTCACATTCAGATAGGTGTGTCGTCCAGTTAATTATTGCTCGTATGCAGCAATCTACCTAATGCAATTCTCTCATAAATTATCTGAATATATTATTTATTTCATTCTATAATATGAGTAATAATTGATTTTGTAAGAAAAATTATTTCAAAATAATTAATATTTTTTTAATTTTAGGGTGATATTCATTACTTTTCATTTCTTCATAAATGTCACTTCCTCATTTCACACATTAAATTATAGGGTAATAAACTAAGGAATAGATCTAGCAATTGAAGAGGAGTTGAAATAAAAAATAAGAAAAATTATTAGAAATACAAAATTATATTTATTTAACTTTTTATTGTATCTTATAAGTACTTTTGTAATAAAGAAATAATTATCTTATAAAAAAACCTATAAAAAATATAAATTCTTCTTTATTTAATTTTTTGTCACATAATTATTCAAGAGTAAAT
>JBBPBT010000629.1:4005812-4016532 GCA_037974875.1 Cicer bijugum | reverse complement strand
AATATTAAGTGTTAATTTACCAACAAAATAGGATTGAATTATCAAAATAATATAACATGTTAAAATCAAAGTCCTCCTAATTGTTTTGGCAAATTATTATAACAATTATAACAACTTTTCCTTATTTTTCTTATCTAATAAATAAAAATAATAATAATAATAATAATCAAATATAAATTTGATGTATTTTTTTTTTATTTTCTATATTTTTTCTTTAATTTAACCTATTTTATTGGTTCAATTTTATTAATTTTATTTTTATTTTATTAATATAATTTTCTTTTTATTATTATTCTTATTTTTAAAATTGATAATATTATTAAATTTATTATTATTATTCACAATGGTATTTTGAATTATTAAATGTTTTAATTATTTAATAATAATAATCATAATTAATAATAAATATAAATATTCATTAAATTAAGAAAAAAAATAACCGTCCAGAATAAGGTCGCATCCCCAAGATCCGACCATTTGTTAAAATGAAAAAAGAATCTCCTATAACAAGTCGCATTCCAATGTGATTATCAGCGACTGAGATTAAAAATAGAGTAATTATGTATTTCTTTTTAAAAATAGAGCATTTTAGATTTAAAATTTAAAAAATAGAATATGAAAATTCCTTGGATCGAAATATAAATAAGTTGTTACCGATATTTCACAACAAAATATAAGACAAGGAGAGGCCGCGGCATCCGAAAAAAGATTTCAGTTTTCTCTTTCTTCCTCTCTCTTCCTAGCCTTCTTCTCTCTCCCTTTTGCTTACAAGTCACAGGCTTCCTTGATTCACGAATCACAACTACCGCGCTGCTATGCCAGATCACGAATCAATTGCTTCTCTATTCGCTGCCTCTGTGGCCGTTCCGAGTTCGCTCTCGCCTCTCTATTTGCCGCATGTTCATCTGTCTCCAGATGGCATTGTTGCTTTGTTAAAAAGGTTCGGATTTTTATTTTGTTAGTGTTCATTTTTGTTAGTTAATTTTGATTTGAAATTCTGTTAGTTCGAATCGTCGCTTCTCTATTAGTTAGTTCGTTTTGATTTCAATTTTTCTTAGTTCGTCGCTACGTTAGTTTTGAGTTCTCCTTGAGTTTTACCTATCCTACGAATTTAACTTGTATGGCAGTACCCGATATTTTTGTGTAATTCTACTTTTTTCTTATGTTGTTCAGTTAGCATGAAATTTAAAGTTTATTTTGTTTAGTGTTGACTTTGAAGCTTTGATTTTTTAGAATTTTGATTTGGAGTTTCAATTAGAAGTTAGTTATGATTTTTATTTAGAGTTTTTATGTTGAATATAAGGTGTTTGATTTTATGTCCATATAAAGTGTTTTAGTTTTTTTGTTGCATATAATTTGATTTTATGTAGTATAAAGTGGCTGAGTTTTTTTGATTCATATAAAGTATTTGAGTTTTGTTGCATTTTTGTTTGAGTTTTTTTTCCTATACAAATTGTTTTAGTTTTGTTGTTGCATATAAGACGTTTTATGTTTCCTAAATTATTCCATACTTCACCTTATATTTATTACAATTTAATTTTTTGCTATATAATATTATTTATATATTATATTGTTTAGGTCGGCCACTCCAAATTTTTTAATCCCACCCCGTTCCCATGGAAAGTACCATATTGCCCTTAATACCAAGTTTTTTGTCACCTATTTTTGTTGAAAGTTTGAATTGTTCGAATATATTTGTAAACTTTCGAATCTTTGAAACCTTCGAAATACAAAAGTAAGATAAACTTCGAAATTTTGAAATTTTCGAAACAATAATTTTTCAAATCTTTGAAAGTTTCCATGAACATGAAACTTTCAAAGTTCAGTTTTTCCAAAATTTTGATCCATGCATAAGAAACTTTCTAAATACAGAAACTTTTAAAACTTTCTAAAGAAAGTTTCGAAATGTAAAATTCAATAACATGAAGTTTTTTCAGTTTCAAAACTTCAAAATTAATGGAAAGTTTAGAAATTGTTTTGGAAGTTTGACGAAATAGACTTCGAAAGTTTGAGAACAATACGAAAGTTTGAGAACAATACGAAAGTTTGACGAAATAGACTTCTAAATATATTTTTAATTATAACATATATTAGTAATTTTAAAAAATAATTAAAACTTTCAAAAGTTTCAAATTTTTTTAAACTTTTGAAATTGAGTTACTTCGCATGTTTGTAATCTTCGAAGGATATGTGTTTTGGAAGTTTCAAATTCATCCAAACTTTTGAAACTTTCTAGAAAATTACATTTAAGAACTTTTACATTCATCCAAAGATTCGAAAGATTCAGATGTTCCTGGAAAATATCATTTCGAAAGTTTGATATTTTTTAAAAGTTTCGAAATTGGTAAATATTTATGGATAATTACATTTCGAAAGTTTCAAATTTAACAAAAGTTTCGAAAATATCAAAAAACTCACTTTGTTATTATTTCGAAAGTTTGTAATCTTCGATTATTAAGAAATATTTTGTAATTTTCAAAAGTGGGAATGAGAAAATAGAATGCTAAATATTTTTCATGGTTTTGTAAAAAAAAAAAAAAGGCAAAATGGTCATTAGTAAAAACAAATGAGAGTGGAAGGTAAAAATGGGAGTGCACAGTATAATTCTCAAATATAAATTTCAAACGGGTTGTATAACCCAATATAAATCTGTGACTAACATTAATATAAAATGGTAATAGGTTAATTAAACAGTTGTTTGTACATTGTTTCTATTGAAGGCAAAAGAATAGAGGTAATGTATTTTTCAAATGCTATTTATTCTGTCTCAAATTCTATTTTGTTTTTTATGTTATTTTTTTTCTAGTCTCTTTCTGATTTTGTACGTTCATTCGTATATTTACGATTTGTCTATAAGTTAATTCGTAGATTACAAAATTTAGGGTTTAGAATTTTTATCCAAAATCACATATCACATAGTTTAGAATGCAGAGATAGTATATATACTATTCCCTTCTTTTAATTGAAGAAATAATTTGAAAATGAAACAACAAGTACCCACTTCTCATTTGGGTTTGCATGGATTGCTGATGTGAATCCAAACAATAAATTTAATAACAACAGAGTGGTTAAATTTTATATAAAAAAATATTTACATTAAAAAAAATTAAAAATTATTAAATGTGACTAAGTTTGTAAAAATCAAATTATATTGTGGTTTGATACATGCAAATATTAATAAATATGCTAATTAGATATTATCCTGTATGTGGTTGTAATTTTTAGTTCTACAATATATGTATTTTATGTAAATGTGATATGCTATCTTTGTCTCTTTTCTTATTATAAGAATTAACATAACCAACCGCATGCGTCATATACATTGTACGAATAGTGCATCAATTAGAATGATATGTGAATAGAGATTAAATTTTATTTTATTAGTTTTTTTAATTATTAAAATTGTATTTTTTTTATTAGGAATACAATGTTTAAGATTAATATCAAGTCTCCAAAATTTGAAGACACTTTGATACCATTATAAATTTATACATAATTGTCATATTTTGGATTCGAATCTAAACAAAAAATTAAACTTAAACATATTGGCATTTTTTAATTCAAAATTTAATTTTTTTTTATTTTACTTTTTATAAAAAAATATCAACATTATTTTTATCAAATATCTGATTAATATTGACTAGTCTAATAAACACATGTACTCAAGTTCCATTGCTTTTCCTTCTTTTTATTTTTATTTTTACTATGGTATTTAGTAATACTACATAATGGTTTGCGACCAAAAGGCATCTTTACATCCGGGGGACCGGCCTTTCTGCCTAGCCCAACTTCAGCATTTAATCAGTGAGAATCTTAATTTTTTTTTTGAATACAATAAAATCTTTTGGACACAAAACATAATAAAAACATTTAGTTGATGTGTTTTTAAAAAAAATATTAAAAGTATGACTCTTTTTAAATAGTTAAAGGCCTGATATTAGATTCAAATTGTATTAAGATGATATTTATAATTTGAATAAATTAGCTTGAGTTTTTTATGTTTCATTTGTCAAAAGTTTAGATGAAAGTCAAAAGTTTCTAATGACGCGAAGGCTGAGATTGAGAGTGTAAAATTCTTGTTGTTTATGTGTGGTACGTTAATCTTATAGAAGTACTAACAACATTTTTTAACACATCTTTTAATGTACTCTATTGATTTATTTTAATTCACGGTCTCACAAATGTGTGTTAGAGAATGTGTTTTTAGAACTAATTGAATTTGATATGTTAAAAATACAGGAACCGAAATTCTCTGGGGTGGAGAGTAACTCACACATTGACATGGAAGCAGGGAGAAAAGCTTGGCTTGTGTATTCGAGTGGTAAAGGTCTACAGAATCTAACACTTTGCAGCATATCAGATCCAAGAATATCCTACTCCATAAGGATTCCTGAACAAGTTGGGGCAGCATCATGGATCCGTACGGTACAACATGGTTGGTATATTTGGGAAAATATAACATCAAAATTTGTTAGTAGATTGTTTCTTTGGAACCCACATAACCTTAAGATAATCAATCTCCCACCACTTAATCACTATGGCGATACGTTTGTCAATTGCATTTTGTCATCTCCTCCAACTTCATCAAATATTAATCATCTATGGTCAATATTTTTATTTTCATTAAATGAGCCTTCAATATTCTACTACCAAGTTGGAGATGAGCAATGGACTAAAGTGTGCTTTTATAAGGACATTTTGAGAGATTTAGCCATGCAAGGTGAAGTCCCTTTGGAGGAAAAAAATAGCTATTTTTATGATCCAGTTTACTGCAGTGGTTGCTTGTATGCAGGAATGCGGATTTCATTGTCACATATCATGGTAATGATTGAACTTGACGGTTTTAAAATAAATTGCATGCCTCATTACATGCTTAAATATCCACCAGTTAGTTTTCAACAATATATAAGCCACTTTTTAGGATCCAACAACGTACTATTTCGAATTGATATTTTCCATGATAAGAATAGGATTACTGCAGTTCGAGTTTGGAAATTTGATTGTTCTCAAAAGGTGTGGGAAAAGGTGGAAAGCATCAAGGATAGAGTGTTCTTTATATCCTCTCTTGACACACCTTTTGCTTGCCAACCAATCAATCCAGAAACTGAAGGTGGCCGCATCTATGTCGCTCTAAAGGACATCAATTTTTTCTATATCTACAACATTGAAGACAAAAGTCTTGTGATTTCTCCCCCTTTCTTCAATTTACCTATGACAAGGTCTTATTCAAGATGGTTCATCCCAGATACAGGGTAATTTAATTTAATTAATTTTGTTTGAAAAATATGTGTATCTTTTCTATGTTTTTAACATAGTTTAAATGATATCTATCTATATATTTTGTAGGAGGATGGCTGGTACACTTAAAGAAAAAACTGATGAAATTAGAGAAAGAAAGAGTACATCTGTTGATTCAGTCCATTACTCAAAGGATAATAATGAAATTGCACTTCCTCTAGATGTAGTTGAAATGGTTGCAAAATATCTTATTGATGTGGTTGATTATTTCCAGTTTCGAGCTACCAATAGGCTCTTTCGTCAAGCTGCACCACCAATTCAATGGAGATCATCAATGTCAAGGTTTAATGATCTTTCAATGTCTCCTTTATTTGTGTTCTCAGCAAGGGACAAGGTCTTCACTTTTGTTCATCCAAAGCATGGTATGAACAACAAATATATCATAAACTTTCCTCAAGGTCAATATTGGGGCTTAAATTCAGAAATTTGCTATTCAAAAAGTGGTTGGCTATTATTGGTGGCAATTAACAGTCATTTTCCGACTTTCTTCAACCCCTTTACAAAAAAAGTGTTACCACTTTGGTATATTCTAAAAGGTATTAGGAATATTGGGTGTGTTGGCTTGTCACATTCCCCAACTTCTTCTGAATGTGTGATAGTTGAGTTGGATCAGATTAATGGATCATTCCATCCTTTAACCAGAGCATACGTACAATTCCTTTGGAAACAAGGTAGGGGTCAAACCTCATTTGAAGAAAGGAAATTTCGTCTCTACAACATAAGTCCTGTTTTTCATAATGGATTATTTTATTTTCTTAGCATAAAAGGAAAGTTGGCAGTTTTAGAAGCAACTGAAGAAAACATATGTTGGAAAGAATTTGAGGAGCCTCAAGCTCCATGTAGCAACTACTCCAACAACTTTCTAGTGGAGTGTGATGGAAATATCTTGTTAGTATCTGAGGGTTATTTTGGAAAATGGGTTCGAGTTTTCAAGTTTAATGATTCTACGCTGACTTGGACCAAAGTTGAAAGCTTAATAAATTATATGCTTTTTGTTGGTAACACATCCTTTTCTGATGTGGCCAAGATTCCTGGAATGGAAAACAAAATCTACTTTCTTAGATTTTATGATCATTGTGTTTTATTCTTTAGAAACAAACAACTACCACACATTCCAAAATGAAGTGGTAAATTTTCATCATGTGAGAGAACACTTTAATAGTAGCTGGATTGAGCCAAGATGGCACTAAGTTGGATTACGGATTTTGACTGCACACCGCCTGCACTATTTTGATCCCACAATCGAGATGTGAGATTAAATTCAATCACCCTGTACGACGAACAAGCTCCACAAAAGATTAAATTAGTTTCAGATATTATTCATCTTTATTTTAAATTTTGTTGTTTGGAAAAATATTTAGTCTTTGTTTTCATTTTTTACTCGTTATAAATTTTATATTGGTCAAATTTCAAATATTCTCTTACCTAAAATATAGTATATTGTTAGCAAATTATTTGTTTTAAAAATAAAATCTCAATTTTCTAGCAAATTCTCATCCTCTCTCACACTTGCATTATTTACTCTTTTCAGCTTGTGAAAAAAATAATTCAATAAACATTGTAACAAATACAATTGAAAAGAGTAAAAAAAATACAATTCTAAACTTTCAAACAATGTTTTTGGAGAAAAGTAAAAAAACTATAAGCTATGAGATCCATGGCTAATTAAAATAGTATTTCAAAAAAAACATTAAATTTATATGAAAAATGTTAACCAAACAAATCTAATTTGATCGAACAAGCTTTTAAATTTATTAATTAAACTTTAAGTTAACTTATTCGTGTTACAAAATAGACACTTAAATATTGGAGATGGAATCACTTGTATTTATTTTAAATGCTTAGGTGCATTACCAATACTATTTTTCATGTTAAAAAGTTTTGGAAAACAAATAATGCAAAAGGAATCAGTACAGCAATTGAAAATATGTTGAAAATTGGAAGATTAGTTACAACTACAGGTCTGGATCTGCATCAGGTATAGATCCTGTATTTAGTTTATCTTCATGAAGGGGTCCAAGGGTTTGAATCATTGGTCTATAAACGAGCCAAGCCACCCATTCGGAACGTGTACACTAGGGAGCATTAGAATTAACTTCAACTTCTTGTTGGCAACTATAACTAGGAAATAATTAGTATTGGAACTGTGTAATAGCAGTTATTAGAATTTCAATGGCAGCTATGATTAGAAAATAACTTATGGCAGTTAATTTTTAGTATGTGTTTGTAGGATTGATATTTTTGGAAGATAGGGTGGTTATTCTGTATTTTAGGATATTTTATGTCAAAATTTCTTTTGTTCCCTAATAATATATTTGTCCTGATGTTGACTTAAATATCATGGGATGTGATGCAGATTCCAAATGATCAGGAAGTGGGATATGTTCCATTGAGCCTGGGCGGAGCATATCCTAGCCTATACCTCTTCACATCCCCTTTAAGATTCGTTCGCCCAAGTGAGAAATTTATCTATTCCTTCCAATGAAAATGTTGAACTCATCGGTCCATTTGAACAGGTCAATATAGATATTTTTTTGGATCATATAATTGTTTGGAAATAATTATGTAAACGATTCAACATGGTGCATATCAAAAGTTATATCATCTTCAGTTTCGTTCAATTCGCTTGATTTAAATTGCACATATCTTCTGTTCCAGATTGATATAGGTTTGGCATTTTTATATTGAAAACTAGATTGGTAAACAGCCATAGTAATTGTTCTTTAGGAGTTGTATCCCTTGTGATACACCATAACCTATACTTTTCCTACATTTAACTACAATAAGTTGAATATTTGGGGCATTTTCAGACTCCTTAGACTCCCATTGTTCGCACAAGGGAATATTCTGAATACAGTATTGATGAATATCTATCAGACACAAATGCTATAGTTGCAGTTCTGGCATATACAGGGTAATTGCTACTATTGGGCAGCTGTAGTTTTAACCTTCCTTGTGCTATATATTTTCAATAACCTTTTGTTAACAAAATGCAGATATGATATCTGTGGAACGAGGAACGTTTCATGGACAAATATATCAGGTTTGATAACGAACACAACTAATTAATTTCTCTTGAATTGAATGTCTGACAGTTAATTTCTTATGAGTCATTACCCATGACACTTTATTGTGAGAAGATGCCAGGGTTTTCTTTTCATTTGTAAAAAAAAGTTTGTTTACTTAATTATGTTTTGATTGAAACTTCATTGTTGTTTGTTTCCCCAAGTTTTCTACCCCCTTATGTATTGTTTGAATGTCATCTCAAGACATTGCCATGGGTCTTGAATATGTTGTCAAAATCACATCTTTACTCGTAAGATTGCACAATTTTATGATTTTTGGCGGGCGCTTCGTGCTGGGTCATGTCTGTGTATGAGGCGGTTGGATCATCATTTTGCAAGATTATCTGCTGTTGCAATCCTAAATGCATGAATCGGCTGTGAAGCATCTTGGCTGCAATGTCCCTCTCTCATAGGTGCCCTCTGCCATCTATTTTTGATGTAAAACTCACGAGTTAAAAACTCAACCGAACCCAACCCAACCCAACCCGTATACACCCCTACATTGACTAATCATAACATTTCCAACACCAACTATGTATGTATGTACTTACGTATTTTTTTGACAATAGTATGCTGATATTTAGTTTTGGCGGTATTTGGATATACAGACTAGGTTTCATGCTTTAAATTCTGACCTTAAACTTGCTTCTACAATTATTTTGGCAGACAGAAACTATCGACTTGACAGAGAAAGGCGGAAAGTCAGACCAATCTGCATGAATATTCAGAAAAAGTAAACTAGATAAACCTTGTCCCTCGATTGATTCATATGGGCTTCCACATGTTGGTCGGGTTTGTTACCGTCTCCTCTTCTCTCTTTTCCCTCCTAACTTCAACTTTCTTTACAAGAAGTCTGAGTTTATCACTTTCAGACGATATGGCCAGATGAACCCTATTGTAGCACTTACATTGAGGTAACAAATAAAACATACCTCTTCAAAAAAAAGGGTTCTGAACCTGTTTATGTTGACTATGTGGCTGTTGACACCAAAACTAAGAAGAATTTAAATAAGGTGAGTTGAAACGTTCACTATGATCTTCTTCTATGTTTTAATGATGTTATTTGTCTCATTTATTTGTTGATGCCCTGTTTTTGTTTTGAGTTCCTTTCTATTTTGATAGGCTAAGGACTGAATAGCTGGGTATTATACCGATTACTTGTTTTTTTTCTTCTCCTTTTGTACTTTTGTTTATGTAATTTGAAGGATGATATTTAGCCTTCCTTCATTCATGTCCTGAATCAATTATCCTCTCTCTAATTTACTTAGAAAATATTATTCTGAATATGCTTACGATTCAAATATGATGCTATACCTAATAGATTTAGGTATACATTTGTGGTGTTCGAGTTGTGTAGGTCGTATCTTAGGTTTTAGGTGCTTTGTTACTTTCATTGATGATTTTCGTTATGAAAGAACATTTAGAGTTATTTACCTTATTTTAATTTTTTTTGCAAAGAATTAAAACTTAGTCATGGCATTCTATTCGCGTGTTGCACAATGTAATGCAAAAGAGTATTTCTCTTATGAGGAGTGCTAGGGACACTATTTTCAACACTAATTCTAAGTTTTAACACTCTCTTTCATTGGGTGAAATCCATGTGTTTCGCCACTTTATGTGAGACCCATTTCCAAAGTATGCGATCCACATTAATTTTACCAAAATAAGAGAGTAAGTGTTCCAAATATTTCTCTTTCTCTAATTCTTTGAATAATTTTATGGCATCTCATGAAATGGCTGACCAATTTTTTTCCCCATACACGTAGGACCTCAATTTTTTTTAAAACTGTACTCAGTTTCTTTTATATAAATAAATGTTAGAAAGATGACTCTTTTTAATTAGCTTGAAGGTTAATATTAATTTGAAGTTTTTTTGAGATATTAATTACAGTTTAATTAAAATAATTTGAATTTTGTGTGTGTATTATGGGCCTAAGTTTTGAAGTTAGAACACGGCCTCCAAAATGTTTGAGATGGCCCTTCAAATTGTTTGAGATGGCCCTGCATACACCTCAACAAATAAAACATACCTCTTCAAATATTAATTAATTTTATAAGTTTTATAAATAATATTTTATGTATTATAAATATAGTTATTTTATAATATTATTTTATTGATTTGTAATAATTGAATATGATTAGGAAAATTAAAATGAAAAAAAATCATGTTTATCACAATCATCTAATTTAATTTTTAAAATATTTTATAAAATTCGTATGATAATTTATTATATAGGATAATTTATTTTTCAACATATAATGGTACTTGCATTTATTTGATGAAATAAAATGTAAAATACAAACCCAAAAATAAGATGTAAAAATTTAAAAATATGATTGATCATTTAATATTTTTT
>JBBPBT010000629.1:3988324-4005305 GCA_037974875.1 Cicer bijugum | reverse complement strand
AGCATTTATGTCGATATTTAAGAGTGATTAGTCGGTTTTTTTATTTATTGAATTAAATGATTAATAATATAAATTATTACCATAGGTAAATGACTAATAATATTATAAAATAATTTATAAATTTATTATAAAATAATTTGATAATAATATAAATTATAAATTATTATCGAATTGTAAAATAATTTATAAATTATAAATAATTGTAAAATTATTTTATAATTTATAGCGGGGTCTGTTTTAAATATATATATTATAAATAATTGTAAAATAATTTTATAATTTATAAATTTATTATAAAATAATATTATCAAAAAGATTTTGGAGTTATGAAAGAAATTGTGGAAAAAAGATGAAAAATAGAGTAGAATTAAAGGAGATTAGATATTGAGAGAGGGGAGAAAAGATGAGAGGTCCACATCAGAAAGCTCATGTGAGAAATATTTGTATAGGTGGGTGAGGTGTCATTCGAAGGTGAGATGACATTCGGGGGTCTCTTTTAAATATATATAATAGATAATAGATTGAATTTAATGATTAATAATATAAATTATTACTATTGGTAAATGAATAATAATATTATAAAATAATTTATAAATTTATTATAAAATAACTTATAAAATAATTTGATAATAATATAAATTATAAATTATTATTAAATTGTAAAATAATTTATAAATTATAGATATATTATAAATAATTGTAAAATAATTTTATAATTTATAAATTTATTATAAAATAATATTATTAGATAAAGAACATTTATGTCGATATTTAGGAGTGATTACTCGATTTATTTATTGAATTTAATGATTAATAATATAAATTATTGCCATAGGTAAATGACTAATAATATTATAAAATAATTTATAAATTTATTATAAAATAATTTGATAATAATATAAATTATAAATTATTATCAAATTGTAAAATAATTTATAAATTATAAATAATTGTAAAATTATTTTATAATTTATAGCGGGTTTGTTTTAAATATATATATTATAAATAATTGTAAAATAATTTTATAATTTATAAATTTATTATAAAATAATATTATCAAAAAGATTTTGGAGTTATGAAAGAAATTGTGGAAGAAAGAGAAAAAATAGAGTAGGATTAAAAGAGATTAGATATTGAGAGCATGATTGAGAGAGGGGAGAAAGGAGAAGTCCACATCAGCTTTTTGGCTGATGTGGAAAATATTTGTATAGGTGGCATTCGGGGGTCTGTTTTAAATATATATAATAGATTGAATTTAATGATTAATAATATAAATTATTATTATCAAATTGTAAAATAATTTATAAATTATAAATATATTATAAATAATTGTAAAATAATTTTATAATTTATAAATTTATTATAAAATAATATTATTAGATAAAGAGCATTTACGTCGATATTTAGGAGTAATTAGTCAATTTTATTTATTAAATTTAATGATTAATAATATAAATTATTACCATAGGTAAATGACTAATAATATTATAAAATAATTTATAAATTTATTATAAAATAATTTAATAATAATATATATTATAAATTATAAATTATTATCAAATTGTAAAATAATTTATAAATTATAAATAATTGTAAAATTATTTTATAATTTATAGCGGATCTGTTTTAAATATATATATATATATATATATATTATAAATAATTGTAAAATAATTTTATAATTTATAAATTTATTATAAAATAATATTATCAAAAAGATTTTGGTGTTATGAAAGAAATTATGGAAAAAAGAGGAAAAATAGAGTAGGATTAAAGGAGATTAGATATTGAGAGCATGATTGAGAGAGGGGAGAAAGAGGAGAGTTCCACATCAGAAAAGCTGATGTGGGAAATATTTGTATAGGTGGCATTCGAGGGTGAAGTGTCAGAAAGGATAATGTTATTCTTCCTCAACTCATTGTATTTCTTGCACATTAAACAGAAATAAACCCTTAAATGAGTTTATAGAGAGTTGCAGAAAGAAGGATGAGTTAGGCTTGAAGTTCTCTTATACCTAGAATAGTTTTATGTAATTTATTTATTGGGCTTGTAGTTTCTCTTGATCTTTTTAAATAGTTTGCTATCATTTATTATTTATTGGAGTTGTAGATCTCTATAACTTTTTTATTAAGTTTGATCTGTTAAGTGTTGGCTTATGCATTTAATTTTCGGTGCAGGTTAACATACGCTTTCGACATCCTCGGAACCCTGTCATTGGTGATAAATTTAGCAGTAGACATGGACAGAAAGGTGTTTGCTCTCAGTTGTGGCCAGACATTGACATGCCATTTTCTGGAACTACCGGAATGCGGCCGGATCTCATTATAAATCCTCATGCATTTCCCTCTAGGATGACGATTGCTATGCTTTTGGAATCTGTTGCTGCTAAGGTATTACACCCTTTAGAAAGTAGTGAAGAAAATACTTTCATTTTTTATTTTGTGGTATAGGACTGTTTATATATGCAAAAAAAATATTGGTGCTACCCCTCAAATTAAGCACTGATGATATGCAGAAATAAATATAATATGGTGTGTTTTCTCTTCGTCTACTTATAGTTATTTGAGTCCTTGCTGCATTATATTTTTTCCTTTAATCATACCTGTCACTGTAAGTTGTAACCACCTCAGAGAGTGACAGCTGTACTTAGATTGTTGACAACTATACATTACTTCTCGTAGCTTTTTATATAGAACAAAAGGCCTCATGTAAACATAGCACAATCTATATATAGAACAAAAGACCTCATGTAAACATAAGACAATCATTTTCTTGTTTCTCGTAGAATGGGTAACACAATCCATTTTCGGGTCCTAATACCCAGTAAGTAGAGTCGCCTGCCTAGACTAGAAGTCAATATTGTTAGGTTGGATACCATGTTCCGAGACCTCGCAGTTGTGTCTGAGTTTCTTTACCATTTTCTCTGCAGACCCAAAATAAAAGTAGCTCTAATGTCATGTGAAAAATATGAAGGCAAAATATTTTCTAAACATGCTTGAGTGAATTAACACCCAGCAAATAAATTCCAAGTGCAATTTATAAGATGTTATTACGCCATCTCTATTCTATAAGATGCATTGAACCTATTCTTGTTGTACAATGAATCTAAACAACTTGGGAAGTGGATCCTTGATGAGGTATATGGATATGGAACATTAATGAGGTCTTATTTCCAACCATTTCCAACAGCATCATGTCTATCTCTTAAATTCTTTTTAGCCAGTGTTTTTAAAACCAAACCGGTAATCGACTCGGTCGGGGTATTGGGTCATTGTCCAAGCAACGTGTTGTATCTTAGTGTGGCTATGTCTATGTCGTGTGTTTCTAACAATAGTTCCTTGGTTAGCAATTTTTTTCACATTAATAATAATTTCTTCTTGCAGGGAGGCAGCTTACATGGAAAATTTAAAGATGCAACTCCATTTCGTAGTTCAGTGAAGAAAGTTGATGAGGAGTCTGGATCCAAGTCAGCTTCCCTTGTTGATGAGCTTGGTGTTATGCTAAAAAAGAAAAGGGGTTTAATTACCATGGATGTGAGGTTTTGTACAGCGGTGTCTATGAAACAGAACTGAAGTGTGAGATATTTATTGGACCTGTTTATTATCAGTGGCTACGTCACATGGTTTCAGACAAATACCAAGTAAGTAATGTTTCTCAGCAACATACATACTATGATGTATTAAGATTTGTTGTTAATACCAAGTAATTTGTACAGGTCCGATCTACAGGCACTATTGACCAGGTCACCCGGCAGCCAATAAAAGGACGAAAGCGTGGTGGTGGGATACGATTTGGAGAAATGGAACGCAACTCTCTACTTGCACACGGGGCTGGCTGCATATCTTCTGCATGATAGGCTCCACACCTGTTCTGATTCTCTACTTGTGGAATCATGCTTACGACAACATTCCAACAGCCTCGAAAGCGGCCAGTGCGAGAGATTGGGGGACTACCCCCTGCAAGAGCTCCAAGAAAAGTCACTTGCCATGCTTGCCAAAGCAGTAGATATTTGCCTTATATATTTAGATATTTGCAGCAGAGTTGGCTGCAATGAACATAAAGATGACTCTCAAGCTAACTGATGGAGTTGAAATTTGAGGTGTGCCTCCCCTCATCTAAATTTTTGTATAAAAAAGAAAAACATTAGATTGATTAGATGTGTTAAGATTATGATTTGTATAAACTTGAGTGTATAACAAAATTATGAATTACATAATGGGAATAAAAAATTTCCAAGGAATATAACCCATGTTACATGATTTTACAAAACGAAACCTAAAATAGTATTTTTAGTCTTGTACTTCGAAAGATTGGTGATTTGGTCCTTACAGTTTCAATCGTTTAAATAGAGTCCTTGTACTTTTTAGATTGATGAAATATGTTTCCAGAGTATTTCATGAGCCTTGGTTGACATATTAGGCCTTGGTGTAAGTAAATGATGAAACAATTGAAACAGGGTATAGTCAATGGTAAGTAACAATTCTCCTGTCAAACCTTAAATAACAATGCAGCAATAGAAAAATTTGAGAATGAAACGTTTGGACAACATTTCTTGTAATATTTAGTACACCACATTTTCCCCTAAATATAAGACTCTATGCAATATTTAATTTTTAAATATATCTCTTATTAATATTATTAATTTGTCTTGGAATATGAAAAGTTAACCTTGAATGCATCTTTAAACAAATGATAGTTTAATAATAGCCACACAAATTATCTATCTTAATTACACTCAATTTTTCTTAATAGGAATCTTATAAATATGGAGTATATTTTCTAAACTTGGAGTATATTTTCTAAACTCAATAGAAACTTTTGTTTCTCTAAAGTGGTAAAGTGATCAATAGGTGGCCATGAGGGTTAATGATACCTTTTTTTTAATACTTAATTAATGTAATTGATTGAGAGATAAATAAAGTCTGATTTGTTTCCGTCACGAATCAAACTTGTGTTCTCTCGAACAATTTGTCCTTAACTGAAAATGATTAATCACTTGAGTCAAATCATTTAGTTAAATAGATTATGTTCATCATCAATCATTATCTATAACCATTTATTAAACATCAACCATAATTTATTTACTGATAATTTAATCAATTTTATTATTGAATTGACTTTAATCCACAAGCTGCCGGAGAAGATTATTAACCATTGACATTATGTTTTTTACGAAATTTATTGAGAAAAATTATTTAAGTAGAAGTAAAAAAGAGTAAGAATCTAAAAAATATAAGAAAGATATTGAAATAATTTTATAATCAAGATCTAACGGTATTGTAATATCAATTTCTCAAAATCATAAAAGTCTGATATTTTAATAATTTATTATTATTATTTTAATAATATTTACTATGTTGTTCATAGCTTGTTGCTTCACTACTTACTATCCTAGGATTTGTACATTTTTTTAGTGTAAATGTGTTTCTCCCCTACAGTATCTAAACTTAAAGTTTAAAAATAAAATGTCAATAAATATACTGAAAATTTGAGCTTTATTATTAATATGTTAATAATCTTGCTAATGTTGCAGAATTTATTCAATATGGGCTCTCCACTATGGATTTCTCTAACGATCCACGACCTTGTACGATCATAGCTTTTGGGCTTGAGCCTTTTCTTTGATGCATTAGTCAAAAGATAGATACTCTCAATAAGGATGACAATTACAAAGGGAAATATTTTATTCCATACTTAGGAATGAAAGATAGTATGAATTATTTTAGCAACTCTTTTTTTAAAATGCGTTATAATACGGAAAATAATTTTGAAGAAATTATTAATACAAGGAATAGATAACTATTTCTGTCATATTTTATTTTATGTCGCTCTCCATTGAATATCCAAATTAACCTAATGTAATAGTTTGATTGAGAGACGAGGAGAATATTCATCCAAAAATGTGACTTGGCGTAATTTTTTAAAGTTTTAAATTTATATTAATTTCTTAAAATTAAGATAAATAAAATTCAAAATAGTAATTATCATTATAGAAAGATTGGTGACGTTGTCTATTAAATTGGAGGCTAAATTACATATGTGGTCCCTTAACTTAATTTCATGTAATGTTTTAGTCTTTATCTTTCTTTTTTTTCCGAGTTGGTCTTTTATTTTAATTTTAAGTGACAATTTGATATTTTATGTTTTAAAATTTCAACAATGTTATCCTTTTTTATACTAAAATTTAAAAAAAATCATCAAAATTTTCAACTAAAACCCATAAAATCAATAATCATCTTTAATATAATGTAAATTTTATCAAATTCATAACTCAAATATTCAAATGCACTCATATTTTAATCTCCAACAACATCAAATAAAGAATGAAATATTTCAAGATTTAAGTTATGAATTTGATTAAATTTGTATTTTAATTAAGATGATAATGAATTTTATGAGTTTTGTTTGAAAAATTTGATGATTTTTTTGAATTTTTGTAAAAAAAAATGATAACATTGTTGACATTTTAAAAGATAAAATATCAAATTATCACTTAAAATTAAAATAAAGGACCAACTTGAGAAAAAAAAATATAAAGGACTAAAACGTTATCTGAAATTAAGTTAAGGGACCACGCATGTAATTTAGCATAAATTGAAAGATGCTTATATTTTTTATTAACCTTTTGTGTTTTATTGTAATTTTAATCTCTTTTGTTTTCTCTTCTCTATATTGTTAACATGATATCTATAATTTGATTGGATTCTTTTTTGTAACTATAATTTGGGAATATAAGCAACTCCGAGGTAATATCTTCTCTTCTTGATTTGGCATTGTTTGGTTTTAATTGGTATGTCAAAAATCTGTTCACGGCATGTGGCTTCCCATTTGGTAGAAGTATTTGATTGAACACATTCCTTTAATTTGAAGAATTGCATCATGTGGTTTCCTTTTAAGCTTTCATTTGGATTTCATCTCGTGTCTGCTTTGATATTTGAAGAAACAAATCTTTAAAGCCGCAATTTTGTGATTTTCTGGTGCATTTATGTGGTTTCGCTCTTTACTATGATTGTTTGGTTGGTTCAGCTCTTTATTTTGATGGTTTGGTATGATTAAATGTTTATCTCTTTATTTGATATAATTCAATTTTATTTAGTTCCTCTCTCTATTAGTTTAATTTTTCTCTCTACAATAGTCTATCTTTTTGGCTTTTACTCTTCTCTTTGTCGATTATGATTTCCACTCTTTTATTTTGATCTCTTAAATTTTAGTGTTATATTATTTAGTATTGAGTACGTTTTTGGTTTCTTGATTGACGAACGTTCCACTTATTTAAATTGTCATATCTTTCTATATAACTTTTATTCATAAAGGTTTTGAAACTCTAGTTTTCTATCATTCTCTTTTCTCTATAATTATACTAGTAGGCCCAATTTATATTGAGGCTTAAGTCCTTTTCAAATAAATAAGTGTGAGCCCTATTTAGATTTGATATGATTGCTAAAAAATATGAAAGTGTGAAGACACGTTTGATAACTATTCCTCATAACTATGAACATCATGTCTTGGTGCATGCTACACAATTATCTATGTATTTTTATCATTAGATTATGAGTAAAAAATTAATTTAATAAAATTTAAATAACACATATGAATTGATATAGTATAGATCAATGATAAAAATAACTTTAAAAAAAAAATTTGAAATATTAATAATATTTTTTGGTACATAAGATTAAGAACCTTTTATAAAAATATTAAAAATTTATAGAGATAAAAAAATTTATTTAATTATGATTTTTTATATTTAAAAAATGTCATTTCTATCAAATAAAAAACATAGCATTTTTTTTAGTTATGCTATTTAAATGGCTATAACAAATATTATTATTAATATATTAAAAAAAATACTATTTGGTGGAAAACACAGTCAACTTAGAACCATTAACAAATATTAATATTTTTTTTATAATTAGAAAATAAAAATAGCACTAATCAGATCAAATCAAATGACAATAACGCTTAACAGAATTCAGCATGGCCCCCGGGGGCTCTGCTTCATATATGACCAACAGTCTATCAATTAGACCAAAAATGCTGCAGTAAATGTGTATGTGGGCCCAACAAAAATAAAACATTTTTAATACAAAAAGCAGTACTCGGCTACTTGCATGGTTTTTTCACGTCGACCACATAATCTCTCTATTATTGTTTTGGATTTGTGGCTGAAAAACAACTTTTCATGAACTATAAGATATGGAACACCAATAATTTCCATATTCATCATGATGGGTAATAACTAATAATAATCTTTCAAGTTTCAACAATTTTGCGCGTGAAATATCTTGAAGTGGAATTTATTTGTCAATGTTGTCCTGTGCCAAAATCGAATCTAACTAAACATAACCATTTGTAAAGCACCGTAAGTCGGTTATTAATGATGTAAATGACATGAACATCGATCCATGATGAAAATCATATGTGTCACACCCACATCGCACGAAGCAGCTGCGGGACACATGCAGGACCAAACCTTATATTATGTTGTTGAGAAAAAAGAATCATATTATATTTGTTATATATAGTTTTACATCAACGTTAAATAAAAACTACAATCACCAAATAATGATCTTTATTAGACGTCACTCTAAATCTGATTTAAATTAACATTATTGTATGTTCTCATCTTTCTAATAAATGATTAAGATTAAAGTAAAAAAAATTGTAATATGTATTTATATATTATTTAAATAATTTTTAATTATAATTATTTATGTATAATTTTATAGTCTAAATTTTATGGATTTATTAAAATTTCATTCACCACCTTAATTTGAGGCATAAAAGTAAAATATAAATGGGTACATTTCATATGAATTAAACTAAAGTTGATTATACTATCTCCGTTCCTTTTTTTATTATCCCTTCCTTTTTAATTAATACCATTTCCATTCATTTTTAACTCACTAATTTTTTTCTAAATAATTAAATGCTGAAATAATTTGAAGACAACAGTTAATATAGAGAAAATTTCTTCTTCTAGAAAGAGGACATTATAAGCATACCAAGAATTCAGTATGTGTGTGAACGTGTTGGTAGCAAAAGGAAGGGACAATGGGAAGATGTAAGTGGTTGAGACACGTGTTGGGTGAATATAAGTTGAGAGCAAAAGGAATCAAATAGCTAAAGAAATTGTGTTTAAGAAAAGAAAAAAGAAGAGGAAGGGAATAGAAGAGGAATCTTGTAGAAAAGTGATTGAAAGAGAGGGCACCCCACAGAGAAGGGTGTATGTGTGTGGGCATGGAATGGGCTTGCAAATTGGAAAGTGTTGTAATAATAATAGCAACTAAATATGTGCACCTTCCTATGCTCCTAAATAAGGGCCGTCAAATGTCCAGCCCTGCCAACAATATGTACATAACTTTCTTGCCTGTCGGATAAGGGTACCAACACTATCTAACTAAACTGTTGTGTCATTTGACAAAGACACGTTTTCAAGATTTTTATTCAATTAATAATCATTCATTTATGTTAAACTCTACTTCTACAAATTCATTTTCATTTTCTATAATAATTAAACCACTTCTTAATCGATTCTTCTTAATTTTTTTTTTCAATTTACAATCATTGATATTAAATTAAATATTATATTTTAAATTCGAATAATTTTTTTTTACAATTGTATGCAAATTTTTAGTAATAGTTATATAACCTTATCTGTAAAAAAAAAAACACTTTTAAAATTTAAACTAAATGTATTTTTACAATTTTTATAATAAATGATTAAACTTTGATTTGGGTTCCAAAGTTAAATTACAGTTAAAATGGTAAAACCTTCATTTTGATTTCATTTCAACTAGTCTGAACTTTTTGAAATGCTATTACATGAAATTCATTAATTGGTTGCGTCTAATAAAATGTCACGTAGACATTCTTGGTGACATCCAATAATATCGGACTATATGTTAGCAATACGACTATCTAAAAATATTTTCTTTTGAGTCCTGAAAATGAATTGTATTCTTCTTCTCTTAATAAATGAATGTTATGAAAAACCAAAAATTAATGGTACTTCTAGGGGGCGAATACCAAATATTTTAGGAGTGCCTGCAACTACCAACGCATGCACTCTTCATAACAAGACTCTCTTATTGATTAAAACTTTAGAGTATTTTAATTTACTATATTATATATATATATATATATATTTTTTTTTTTTCTAGCAAATAATAGCAGTTAATAAGTAGTTAGCTAGAATAGGAAGGTAAACCTATTAGTCGCAAATATTGAACTACGAACCTTCTATGGGAAAAATTTTAGTATTTCAATTTTTATCATTGAGGTAGAAATGTTAAAATAAATTAACTCGTATGGATTAGTTTGAATATCTGATAAAACATAAGGTTTGTGTTCCAAATTTTAAGTCCAAATGTTAATAGGGCGTTAAACACATTCATATAAAGAAATTATGTAAAATACTTAAACACAACAACAAATAAAGTATGGAAAATATGCTAATAATTTTTGTATTATATTTAAAAGAATGTTAATAGCATTTAAATAAAAATTACAAAAATATAAACATTAAAAAATTATGATATTTAATACTACAAAATTTAAATAATAAGTTGGTCTTAAAGTTTGCAACCCGTTTAAGGTTGAATTCATAAAGTAGTTTTTCAATTCACTTTTAAAGAGGATTTTTTTAAGCAATCAAATAACACTTTTATCCCTTTAAAGTTGATTTTAAATAAATTGAATTTTGTTTTGACAACTATATATGTCACTATAATATGAATTTTAATCATTTATAAATGTGATATTAATTCTATGAATTTCAATCAACTAAATTAAATAATGTGTATTGAGAAGAATATATTCTTTGCATAATTGAAAAGAAAAAAAACAAAATTATGGGACCAAACCTAACAAACTATGAAAGATTGATGTTACATGTGAAATTCTCAATCAAAGATGAAAAGGTAATCTAAAAAACTATGACTAACTTTTTGATCTAGCCAAACTAAACTGTCACTTTCTGTTTTCCAATTGCACAAGCCATAGTTTTAGCTAGCTATCCAATTCATTGTCCTTCATCCACTATGCAATTAATTTCTTTGCACTAATTATAAACTTTAGCATCTTCAAATGGTGAATACAATGAATTCATTTTTGTAGGAATATGGCACACACCTTTATCAATTTTTTTTTTCTAATGAGGTAACTGCTTAGGAATCTAAAATTTTAATTGTTTAACAACAAATGGTTCTCATAAGAATTGAATAATCACTTTGTGTGCTGGTTTCCAAAGAAATAACCGGTGGTAAAAGTTGAAACACCAAAAGTTATATGTAGGTGGAGTAAGATTTGTTTCAAGACTACAAGTCTACAATGTTTATCTCCTTAATAAATTAATCATTTAATATTTTATTTATTTGAAAAAAACACTATATCCATAAAAGATATTATTGGAATATTCGGTGTTGGAGTTAGTTAGAAATTTGAATCTCTACTTTTATTGACGTATTCAAATAATTAATTTATTGTGTAATGTTTTAATTGAGATAAGATGATTCATATTTTAATTTTATTTTAAAAAAAATCCAAATTTGTTTACGTTTTATAGTATGATTTCGATCAATTACTCAATGCGTGAACGCGTGGCAAATTTCGAATGAAATATATTTTGGGTAAAAGAGATTGAATATGAAATTATCTTTTAGGTAAAAGACTTTGATTCTTTCTTTCTACAAGGGTACACATCATATACTAGCTTCATGGTCCATGTACAGCTCATTATCCAAATACATAGGTAACAAGTAAACAATAATTTTGATTATTGGATATATATATCCTTCGATGTAGTAATAGTTTATAATCATTAAATATATACAAATTATAAAGATATATTTGAATGTGATTTTTGTCAATTAATAAATATGTGATCTTCAAATATTTCTTTTGTTATTTTTTAATTTATTTAATTAAATTACTAATAGAAGGTACATTATGAACACACTATCTCACGTATTTAAGAACATAAATGATTAATTATTCGATAAAAATTCATATATGACACATTGGAACTGGAATTCATATGACACAGTCACACTGTAAGAAAGAAAAGTTTATTTCATGTTGAGAATGAGTAGTCAGTCAAATAGAGACCACTCAGTATGCATATTTACTGCCAAAGTGTCAAGTTGCTTATAACATTACACATATATTTCTTTATATTATTATCACTACACAAAATGTGTTTCAATAATATATAAGGACAAGGTTTCTACACCACACTGCTCATGACACATAACTTAGATTCATTATTTGGTAAATGTTGTCCATGTCACTTGTTGAAAAAACATATTCTTCTATGGAGAAAAAGCATTACTTTTTAATATGGATTAGCTTGCATATGTTACTGCCCATTTTTTACATTCTTATTTAATTGTAGATTTTTTTTTTTCCTAATGCAAGCATCAAAATAATAAATATTGAAAGGTGATTCATATATCCGTTGCTTTAAGATTTTAAATTTAAATGAACTGTTAAAATATTAAAATCTCTTGTGGTTCTGAAAT
Organism: Cicer bijugum; assembly: GCA_037974875.1. Taxonomy (NCBI): domain Eukaryota; kingdom Viridiplantae; phylum Streptophyta; class Magnoliopsida; order Fabales; family Fabaceae; genus Cicer; species Cicer bijugum. The sequence goes on along the minus strand of JBBPBT010000629.1, from coordinate 3,992,784 downwards.
ATTTAGTTTGTTAATTATTATGCGCTCTCTCATATTCTCCAACAAATAGTTGTTGAATTTAATGTGAGTATTTAAGTTCCACATTAACTAAAAACAAGATAAATATTATAACATAATTGATAAGAATTTTTTATGAAGAGGTGAAGACAACTTACAAGTATTTGAACACTTCTCACATTTTGATCAAAGTGTAAAACTTATTACATACCTTTTTTTTCTGGGATAAATTTACTTACCTTTAATAGTTCAACATATTGTGGTGTATTATTTTTCAAGTTACATCAAATTATTGAGTCAAAAAACAAAAGTTACATCAAATTAATGAAAGGAGTTTGGCGTTGACTAAAATGGTTCAAACTTTGAAACTTGCTTGAAAGGTCTTAATCTAAATCCGCACGAGCAAAAAAATAACTATGCAGTTCAAACGGCAAAGAGAAAACTGATTGTGAGTCATTGATGCACTTAGAACTATCACCGTCATTAATTAGATCAACATATTTATTTGCCTAAAGCTTTTGTATTTAAGCTTTTGATTTTAAGCATATTAAAGGATATTACTCACTTCTTTGACCAAACCAAGCTTTCGTATATACATTTCCATTCACTTTATCTTTGTGTCTGTGCGTGTGTATATATGTCACATTATCATGTCTTATAAATTATTTAAAATATTTTTTTCATTTTTTAAATTAAAAAATTCGAAACAAATAGATTTGTTGAATTTTAAATTAAAAAAACCAATTTCGTGAATTGATATAAATAATATACCAAAATTACAATTAAAATTAATAAATATTCAAGTGAACATTTTATCCAACTATGTGATTTGTAGAAAATTTTATCACAATTTAGTACACATATATATCCAAAAATCGTCGTAGTAAATTTAAGTGAACATTCATTCACTTTAATCTTTGAAAGTGATATAGGATGTCAAAACAATTCTTAACCAAAACAAAAATATTTTGAAGTCCTTGAATTAGCATGCCATTAATCATTAAGTCTTTGTTGTCAATTATCTTCCTATTTTATGTTTGTGTTAATGAGTTGTCATATTTTAGGTGATATGTGAGCTCACATTTCTTTAGACCAAATAGACATTTATACTAACAAAGACTAAATAACATCTAAATAAAAGATAATAATATTCTTAAAAAAAATCATCTTATTCAAATTGAAAGAGCTGTAACTTCTATTTTTCCATTGTTGGATAGTTTTTCTTCAATATAAAAAAATAGATAATTGACAAATTGGTCTCTAAATGAATGTAGAATAGGGATTGATCTTCAAATTTGATAAAATTTGTAATTTTGAATTAACTTCATCACATATTTTTTCATTATAAAACAATAATAAAAATAAAATAGACGATGGACTAATAATTTAGGGAGACGAGTCCATAGAAATTGCCGTTGTTAATGAGAAGGGAGTAGTGTTCCTTGGTTGATTTATCAAATTCCAAAAATGACCAAACAATAACTTGGGGGAATTTTTGCTACTAAGAACCATATTACTTGCAAGAGGCAAACGATAATACTATTTTTGTGAGTGAAGATAAAGGTTTTTCAAAAGAATATCATGTATTTTTTTTAATTTTAACCATTTATATATATATATATATATATATATATGAATTATTGTCTACGTTAATGGTTTGGTATAGCTAGCTAACAATATGATGATTTTTAATTATTAAATGGTATGGTCAATTTTAAATAAATATTTGATTTTTTTTTTATGAAATTGATAAAATTACGATGAATTAATTTGATTTTGTTAATTCTACTATAAATGATAATATATTCTAAAATACTTTAGTATGTATGAATATGTCTAATTAAGGAAAATTAATTAATAGTATTAATAAAATATATATAAAATGTATTTAATAATTTGAAATAATCAGAAATATATTTAGAGACAAATATTTTTAAAGGAAGTTAAGATTAAGGGTTGGAGGCAGTATATATGAACTATGAAGTTACACGTCCTTAATTTTAGGAGACATCTATACCTATGTAAACAAGTTGACCATTTCCAACATATATCTCTGTAATTATGTATGATATTAGCAAAGCCAAAGAATTATCTTAATTGTCAAAAAAAATAATATCCATGGCTTTATAGTTTTTTTGTCAACAAACACAATATTATCGCCTCCTAGTGAATTTCTTCAAAGATCTTTGTTTCAACCTATATATTTTGTCTTCATGAATAAATACATTATTTTTTACTTAATAATTCGAAGTAAGTTCTTTGAAAAATCAGCCATATGGCATAAGTACAATGAAAAACACACTTATGCTATAATAAAGTCCAAGAGAACTTGTCTTGATTCTATACTAGCTAAGCCAACTTGATGACAAGAATTAATTAAGGAACCTTCGTTTTCATAACTTACTGCAGATAGGTCGGGATAAAGAAAACTAACGAATGTCATACCTTGTCACAACAATGTTCAATTAATTACCATTCTATTTGTTTGAGTCTTTTTAGTTTATAGTTTAGTTTATTAGATTAATTATATATAAAATAATTAACTATTAGGAATTACTAATAAAATAAATTATGGTTAATTATTATAAAATACTATCTATATGATGAATAATATTTGTTTAACTTTTGTTTATGAATGAACAATAATAAATCGTTTGACTATTTTATTATGTTGAATGAGAGGGTTTTTGTCCTCCATGATTTTTTATTTATTCATTGTAGATCTAAGATAGCAAAGAGAACTCTCTAGATTCTTACGAATTTAAAAGATACACAATTTTTTATTCATATTATAAAGTATTGCATAATTGATATACTATGACTTGTATCCATAATGTTAAATTCAACAATGGTTAAATCACTTATTTGTATTTTCAACGATCAAATATGATAGGTATGTTGTTTATGAACATCTCTTAGTAATAAGTAAAATATATTATAATGTTGGTTTATTTTTTTTATTTTTTATTTTTATTTTCCCTCCTCTAATCTCTAGTTAATTTATAATACATTTCTCTTTATCTTGTCTTTAAGTATTGCATTTGTACGAATTATGGTACTAATTAAAGTCTAAGCACTTCGAGTGCATGTGTTTGATACACAATAAAGTATCATATGTAGTTGTCAAGAATCAAACTCTCATTCTATTTACGTTTGGAACAGTGTTATATGTAGGTGATATTAATAAGATGGTGAACAACATCAAAACATTATGTTAAACTTGGTTTATTAACGAGTAAGAATGTTTCTTCTATATAATTCCGCTAATTATATTTTGTTTATAAAAAAATATGACCAAATAGTTAAGAAACTTAATTATGTTCACTCGTATCACAAGTTTGTTTTACTATATAAGATTCGGATTTTACATAAAAACATTTTAAATTTGAAGAAAATATAACGAGCCACGTAAATACTTTGTAATATTAAAGGCACCATTAATTAGAATAATTACAAATGTAAATCATGATACATAAACCGATGTAATAAAAATCGTGGAATTTTTTTAATAAATAAAGTGATATTTTTTGCAACAACGAGTCTTAAAGTTCGTCACCATTGATAAATTAAAGGTAGAAAGCGCGTTAAACTGAAAGAAAACAAAAAGAAAATTTCTCATATTATTGAACATGTGAATAAAATAAAAGGTACAAAAAGGTGTATATATAGAACTAAAACCTTCTAACAATCATGATTGTTTTGCTGACTCCACAAAACTTAAAAAAAGAAGAAAAAAAAAACTATAGTAAAAAAATAATAGAGACAAATTTTATATTTGCTTTCTTACTAATTTTGTGTAATCAAATCTAAAACATTAGTAATTTTGTGACGAAAATAATGAAGCAATTGTATACTTTTTATTTTGGAAGAATTAGAGTTTACTATATTTTTACCATATGCAGATTAAAAAAAAGAAATCTAAGATATATCGTAGGACGTGACCTGGAAAATAGACGGGATCGTGAGAGAAAGGGTTAGTTTAAGAATATATACGTCATAGTTCTATTGCACTATTATTCTTTAGAAATTAGGATGCAAATAATTCAGCCCTCTATTTCTTTCTCCAAATGGCTACGTTTCTAACTTTGATTGTGACTTGTGAAAAAGAAAAACTTTGATTATGACACCTCAATACAAATTTTTCTTTTTCATTCACCATACGAATTTTCTAAATATTACCACAAATAAGTTTCACTAATTTTTTATTTCGACCATGTTTTGTGCAATCATAACTAAGAATTTTTGTACGTATATATATGATTTTTTTTATATAAAAAATAACTATTATATTCTATATTAAAATTTAAATATCAAAATATTTTATTTTTTATTTTTTAAATATCGTATTCTCATTTTACGATCAGTTGAAGAATGATTTTTATTTTTTATAATAAGTAATTTTATCTTAGATGCGATCATCTATAATCTCATGTGATATCTTACTACAGAAAAATAAAAAATAA
>JBBPBT010000629.1:3958880-3981425 GCA_037974875.1 Cicer bijugum | reverse complement strand
GAAGAGCTATAATTAAAAATGTATGATATCCAGACTTTTTTACAACTTTTTTGAAGTAGGATCCTACAAAAGAACTTTTTGTAAGTAAGTTTATAAACATAAAGTTTAAAGATTATGCACCGATAATATAAAATAATTTAAAAATATTTAATATAAATAAATTATTATATCATGTGTATATAAATTGTAATCTCTTTCTTAAATAAAACTATTTTTTATTCAATGTTTATTAAATATCAATGTAAAACTAATTTATAACAACTCTACATATTTATTTTTTTCTAATAAACAAGATGTTGTAGTCATCATTCAATTCTAATCTCTATATAGGATTAGTCTATATTCAATTATTTTCAGCATGAAATTTTTAAATACTTAAATGAACGATTACAGCATTACACGGCATTTAAATCTAAGTGTTTTCTTTTCAGGTCGCTCGTCTCATTTCAAAAAATCACCATCATCATCTTGCACGCTTGGATCTGATTAAGATGTTACACCTACAATGTTTCCAATATTAATGTACTTTCTTTTGTGTTCTTTTTTTTGTTTCCATTTATGCACGTTTTGTGCGATTTTAACGATCTTCCCATATTAATGAATGTGCCAAGCTAGCATCAACAAGTGATAGCTGACATGTTATTCACCACTGTGTTTGGCATCTTGTCTGGCTGAATTTGCTACTTGTACCAACGAGCACGTTGTAAGCTCGCTAGTAGAAATTTACCTTTTTAAGTCGGTTAAAATGTACATTTTAAGTCAGTTCCGTGTCCGAGTTAACAGCAAACGACTTAATAAATACGTTATTTTTTAAGTCGGTTAAGCTAAACCGACTTAACAGAGTTTCGTCCTTTTAAGTCGGTTCAACTTAACCGACTTAAACATTCGTGTTTATTAGGTCGTTTGTTGTTAACTCGGACACGAAACTGACTTAAAATGTACATTTTAACCGACTTAACATAGCTTCGTCCTTTTAAGTCAGTTCAACTTAACCGACTTAAACATTATAAATTCAGTTCAACAAGTCATCTTTTTAAGTCGATTCTTTTGATCAACAGACTTAATAGATAGAGTTAAAATATATTTTTTTTATAATAATTTTATCATTTTTTTATGCTCCTAATCCATACATACATAAATACAAATTAAATTTCAAATTAAAATTTTGTACTTTTAACCACAATTTTATATAGCTATATAATAGCCAAAATATACCGTAATAGAAGTTCATACAAAATATAGAGTACAAAGAATGTCTATCATTTCTGATTACTCTTGGCAAGACGAAAAATCATTTAGATGTCAATTAATAAAATTACAAAATCACATTTAGCAATATTCAATAGATATATATTCAAGCACCGTCATTTTCTTCAATTAATTCCAAAATAAAATCTACACAACGTTCTTGAACTTCTTTAATTTGATCTGGATGAAATGACCTCGAGTCGTCAAATATCTGGAAAAAAAACTCAATCAATAACAACATATAATTTTTTATCATTCGAACATACAAAAACATAATCAATAACAACTTTTAAGAAATTTACGTACTTGCATCCATGAATCAACAATACCAGCTGTTACAATATTCAACATATGTAACATGACATAATAGCCACACTCATAATTTCAAACTTGTCTTTGACTCTAAAATTCAAATAAATAAATAAATGTTAAATGCATAAATTTTTTATAATATTATAAATAAAATTTTTATTTTTAAACAACTTACTATAGGAAAACTCCATGTTATCTTCGGTTTAACTCTTAAACCTAGCAACTTATAATAACCTTTGAAAGCTCTACAAAATAAAAATAATTATTGAAATTGTGTTATAAAATATATTACAATACTTATGAACAATATAAATAAATTAAATACTTACAAATCAACAATCTGACATATTTTTTTATATGGCTTCCTTCCCAATAAACATATAAAGACTATATTGCGCAACTTAGGATTGATAATAAGCAATTGCCAAAGAAGACTACAATACACAATTAAATATATGTTATATTCAATTTTCTCTATTATAAATGATGACTATAATAGAAAATACTTACTTTATGAGATAAGGTGCTAGATAACAAGTTCTTTTTTCCTCGTGCAACTTCTTTTGAATGTGGACTTGAGCATTAGTTGAATCATTTTCACTTTGGATGAAACATGGATCAATGAATCCATACACTTCACTCTTTCCTAAGTCAATACAACAACGATGTAGATACCTAAGATATGAAACTTAATTTTCATTATAAATGAAATTCATAATTTGGCAAAATTTATAAATTTACAAATAAAACATACTTACGTTAGCCAAACTTATAAAATGGTGATGCATATCTCTTCTTTACCCATACACAACTCTATAACATCTTTCAATGGAAGGAAAAAAAAACTAGTTCCACCATGTTCCAACTTAAATTCTAAAGGCTTTGACATTTTCATTGTTATTACCATCAATTGTTCAACAGAATTTAGTTGAAAGTTTTGTCTTTTTGGTGGAATATTATTTTTCTTTGATACCTCAACAGCCTAAACCATTAAAATATTATATTAGCCAACATAATTAAAAGGACTCAAATATTTAAGTACATAAAAAAATTATGTTTAATGAATACCTTATTAGAAACAGGCTGCAAGAGTCTTTTTGGCCATTGAATAAAATTGTTGGGGGCTTGACCAACTGTTGACACCTCATCAGTGGGCATAGGTACTTGAGCATTTGCATCTAGCACCTTCGTAACCACAACCCTCACCATATCATTATTTAGAAGTTGATTGTGTATAGTAGGTCCTAACTTGTACACATCAACATATGCCACAATATGAGTATGTCTATCAATATATAATTCACAATGTTCTGGGATATCGTCATCTTCATCTAGTATAGGTGGCACACCAGAACAACTACCTTTTGTGCTTGCATGTAAAGTGGTATTAGGAGAGCCAATTGGGAAATTATTGTTTTGTTTAGAGAAAGCCATAGATGATATATCTTGCATCACTTGCTCTCTAATCACCTTAGTAAGCTCTGCTTTTATGATCTCTATTTGGTCGCTATTCATAATAGGTGGAGTAGAGGATGGGCGAGAATGTGATCCAAAATATTGGCAAATCCCCACACCTCTACCAACTGCCCGAACACGACCAGGGTGTTCTGGTCACCCAATAGCTTATGACAAAATATCTTGACGTCCTTTTGGATGGAAGTTTCCTTGAGATGTTTGTTCCACAAGAGAATCCTAAAACATACAATTTAATATATACATACATATATATATATATATATATATATATATATATATATATATATATATATTAGACCTGCTATGCATAAATTAATCATTATTTGGACCAAACTTTTTTGTCATGTTATTTTCATTTAATCAAATAGAGACAATACATTATTAGAAGAACAATCTTTAACTCTACGCGAAAAAATATATTTTATAGTGCTTTTTTTAAGTCATTTACAATGTTTTTTTTAAAAAAAATAACCGCTGTAGCATCTAACGCTGTAAAAGATACAACAACACTTTTTAAAATAAAAAAAAATGCTATAAAATAGATAGATATATTGCACGCTTGTTATACCCGTTTTACAACGCTTTTTGGAAAAAAAACGTTATAAAAGGTGCATTCAATAGATGCATTATTATGCATCTATTACAACGCTGTTTTTTAATTTTTTTTTTCCAAAATCTTTTTCATTCAAAATCAGTTCACACAATCATTTCACAATTAGTACACAACAACAAAATTATATAACTTTATAACTTTACATATTTACACAATCAATTCAAAACATATTCACATATTGACAACAGCACAGAACTATATACATATTCATATAATTACATATTCACAATTTTTCAAATGTGTCCTATTCATATTCATATAACTATCAGAACTACACAGAACAGAACTACTATATATTCATATTACTATCCCTTGCAACATGTCATTTCTCAGCAAATCAAATTATTTTCATTTCAATCACATACTAACATCAGTCTTCCTTTATTTCAATTAGATCTATTTTAGAGTATGTTGGAATAGAATTATCAAAGTATTGTGCGATATAAAAATTGAACATAAATAAGTTAAAATCAAATATATACATAGTTTATATATGAAAATATTGTACCATTTCTCGGATTATAGTTTGATTCATATCAACAATCTCTTTCATGAATCACAATATATAATACCCACAATCGATATTGTTAGTTTGACGAGGGCAATATAAAATAAAACATATAAGTCAATAAATATTTGTGTATTGATAGTAATATAAGTTCAACATGCATTTTATTTAAACAAAAAACTAATAAATACAATACCTGAAAAACATAAGAACAATAGGGTTGCGGCGCAAAAAATACAAACAAAGAAGAACAACGCAGAAATACGAACGGTTCGTAAGAGAGTAGGGTTCGCAGAAACAAAGATTGTTCGCAATGACAAGTAGAATGAAGAGGAAACAAGTGTATGAAGTTTACGTAATGAGGGTTAGTAACAAGTCAATATTGTTCGTAGGGTTCGCAATGAGAAGTGGAATGAAGAGAAGGAGGAAACAAGCGTATGAAGTTTACGTAATGAAGAGGAAACTAAAGCGGTTTAGGATTTAGTGATAATATTTGAACGAGAGTTGGTAGGGATAATAACAAAGATGGAGATGGTTGGCAATATGGTTCGTATGGATAGTAGTTGATTGAGAAGAGTTGTTATTTGTTCATAACTTTCAAGTCAAACACTACTCTATATAAAATAATTACATAATGTCTTTTAAATATAAATTAGTATTTTATACATTAGTATCGAAGAAAGTTAAATTTAGTCCCAAAAAAAGTTAAATGGTTATAAAATATTTTCAAAAAATTAAAATTTTATTTTAAAATATCGAATATATTATTTTTACAGTTTGTTATAATATTATTTTTAAAGTTTAATGTTAGTAAAATTTGTTAAAAAAGTCAGCAACATATTTGTACTAGTGTAAAAATTTTATTCAAATTAAAATATTATCTTTTTTATTGTAGTTATTTATTTTGTTATGGTTTATTATATTAGTAAAATATTATTTTCTTAAGAAATTGTAAATTTTTTTCGAAACTAAATAATACTTATTTAAAAGAAAGCAAGTTCATAATATTGATCTAATTATGAAATATGTAATATTATATATACAAAATGCGTTAAGAATATTTTCGAAAGACATAAAACATTCATATTTTAAAATGCTATAGTAGAGTTGTAAAAAAAAAAATTAAATAGAAATTACGTTGTTAATGTATATATGATAAATAAAATTTAAAGCATGTGAAAAACATATTCATTTTAATGTAATTATTTTTTAAAAAATATAAGTTAATATTTAATAGCCTATTACAACGCTCATTCAAGGACCGCTGTAAAAATTCTTATTAACTTAATTTTTAAAAGTCTATTACAGCGCTCTTTCAAAGAGCGCTGTAAAACAACTCCTTAACTTATTTTTTAAAAGTCTATTACAACGCTCTTTAAAGAGCGCTGTAAAAGATCTCCTTAACTTATTTTTTAAAAGTCTATTACAACGCTATTTCAAAGAGTGTTGTAAAAGACATCCTTAACTTATTTTTTAAAAGCCTATTACAATGTTTTTTCAAAGAGCGCTGTAAAAAGACTCCTTAACTTATTTTTTTAAAAGTCTATTACAACACTTTTTCAAAGAACGCTGTAAAATGTATCCTTAACTTATTTTTTAAAAGTTTATTACAACGCTCTTTCAAAGAGCGCTGTAAAAGGTCTCTTTAACTTATTTTTTAAAAGTCTATTATAGCGCTCTTTAACTTATTTTTTAAAAGCCTATTACAACGTTTTTTAATAGAGCGCTGTAAAATATCTCCTTAACTTATTTTTTAAAAGCTTATTACAGCACTCTTTGAAAGAGCGCTCTTTCAAACATCTTTAACTTATTTTTTAAAAGCTTATTACACCGCTCTTTGAAAGAGCGCTTTAAAAGGCCTCAGTAACTTATTTTTTAAAAGTCTACTACAGCACTTTTTGAAAGAGCGTTGTAAAAGGTCTCCTTAACTTATTTTTTAAAAGCCTATAAAAGCATTCTTTAAAAGAACGCTGTAAAAGGTCTCCTTAACTTATTTTTTAAAAGCCTGTTACAGCGTTTTTTCAAATAGCGATGTAAAAGACCTCCTTAACTTATTTTTTAAAAGCCTATTACAACGCTTTTTGAAATAGCACTGTAAAAAACCTCCTTAACTTATTTTTTAAAAGCCTATTACAGCGTTTTTTCAAAGAGCGCTGTAAAAGACCTCTTTAACTTATTTTTTAAAAGCCTATTACAGCGCTCTTTGAAAGAGTCATATAAAAGACTTCATTAACTTATTTTTTTAAAAGCCGACAACAACGCTTTTTCTACCGTGCTTGTCAAAAAAAACGATGATATATCTTCCATTATTTTTAAAAAATTCTACAACCGCGTTGTATTGAATAAACGTTGTAAAAGACGCGCTATAAAATGTTATTTTTGACGTAATGTAAATTATTTCTAAACATTAATGAAGTCATGTCAACCCCATGTTTACCTCCATTTTTCATCCTCTCGATTTCTTTCATTACAATTTTTTTTTGTATATATCTGGACCCATAAAAAAAACTATAGTACTCTCTATTTATTTCATTTAAATATTTATTGATTTTATAAATAAAAAGTTTATCCAAAAATAAACTATAGTACTAATATTCTCCATTTCTTTTGAGAATTGGAGAGAATCTCAACTTGGGTTTACGAGAGTTACCAAAATTAGGATTTTCTTTATTTTATACCTTAGTTTTTTTCGTTACAATAATTTTATATTTATATTTGTACACATGTTTTTTTACATAAATTAAATATTTATTTACTTTATGCATATTTGATAAAATTGCTTGTGATCTTTAAATAAGTATAATTCATACTTAAATGAATACTTACAAGTTGCCCAATAAGAAATGTAACCTTGTAATTGAAAGCAACGGTGGTTGTAATATGATGCTTGTCCTTGGACTATAATTTAATTAAAGATCCATTTATAGCTTCTAGAACTACAAGTGTAAATAGCAATGTTTGAGGAACTTATTCCTCAACATTTATAGAAAGGACTAGATTCACTATGATCTAGTAAATTATTAGGAGCAAAGGGGACAAGAGGATATTCGAATTTGGGCTCAAATATCCGGTTATTATTATTGTGTAAAGAGAATATGAAAAATCAAAATATATAGATGATAGCTTCATATACTCACGTGTCAATATAATCTTAATTTTCTCACTGATTTCGTAAATTTATTCTATTCTAAAAATTGCCACACAATATATAAAATGTATAATCTACAAAAACAAATTCAATGTATGAACATTTATTGTTATATGGAGTTTTATATGTCAATATATATAATTCCATTTCAAACTTGGCTAGAAGGAAGCTAATCTGAATCATACAGTTTGTGTATGTGTACAAATCACAAATGTAAAAAGCAACATTAATCCGTAACTTCTTTTTGGAGTAAATCTTATTCAGCACGGTTTAATTCTATACCATCCTTTTAAAAGTTGTTAAAGTTGCATGCCTTCATTATTTGGTAGATAAGCAATTTAAGGATCAATTTGTTGACTTTAAATTCCAACTCAATTGAAAAAAATATCAAATTAAATTTAGAATTTCACAATTGTGTAGATAAACTTTTTACAATATTTATCATCTTATTTAGTGACAAAATAAAAATTACTTGGTACCAAATGATTAGACAAAAACTTGTTTTTACTGTGTACCAAGGTACATATGGTGCATAAGATGCTTCCAATGTGTGAATGTATTGTGGGTCCAGCACTCTAGAGTGGTAGGCTGGTTTGCACTCACTTTGCACATTGGTATAACTTCATAACTCAACAGGTTGATCTGTGTTTGGTGCCACCTTTGAGAACAAGGATCCGGGTCCAAGAAGGAATTTTGCCTTTAAAGTTGTGCACAACATTTGTGGCATTATATTGAGCCAAAATCAACTTCATTTTAATTTCTTAAACGTGAAAGCAACGTTTGGTGGTTGAATAATATCTAGTTTGTTTGTGTAACTAAGTATGATTTTAGCTTAACATTATCAATTTAATGGAGAGGCAATGATGGCCTAATTTTTTTTTACACTGTCATACATATTCATTAAACTCTTACCAATATATTGATATTCTAATAAATTTTAAATAAGTTATATAAGAGGTGGCAATTTTTTGTGTTAAAAAAAGAAAGCCATGAAAAACCTTGAAGGAATCTCTTTGCCAGATACTTACCATCTTGCTCATTTTCCAAAGCCACCTCCAAAAAAAAATATGTAAGCTGATAAAAAGTCTTATCCATATCTACAACTGTGCTGAAGAGGGCCTTGGGTTTCGGTCTTGTTCTATGTCCATTATGCGTGTCTTTCTTCTAAACCAACTTTACTGAAAATTAGATTTTGTATTTCTATAATTGAATTTATAATTCTATCTAAAATTTATCACTTAATTTACTAAGAACCCTTAAATATACGGTAAAAATAAAATAAAAATTCTGAAAAAATAATTTTTTTTTAGGAACGTAGTTTCGAATAATTATTTTTCAATAATGAAAATTTCAGTTTTGAAATATCAAAAATCGGTGTCATTTAAAAATTCAATAATGGGTCTCAACTGAAAATTTCATTTTTAAAATTTTTAATATTGAAAATTAATTACTAAAAAATTTATTTCACATTTAAAAAAAAATCCATTTTTCATTCAATTTTTTTTCCAATTAGGACTAGAGGAGCGAAAATTCAACATTCTCGAGTTTGATCTCATACATAATCTAATAGGAGAACAACTTTAAAAAAAAAATAGTAACTTATTGGTTGTGAATTTGACACATTAAACTAATAATACATCAATTATTTCTTCTCTTTTTGACCAATAGGTCAGAGTGAATCATCATAACAACTACTGTATTTTGTCAGTCAATCTCTCTTGTCCATATATGACAATTTCTCGCTATTCAAAAATTTGATTAATGGTGAATTCTTCAATAAAATCTATACATAATGGTGTTTTTTTCATCCCTAATTCAAAAAAATCAAAAGAAAAAAAATTATGTATAAATTTTAAATTTTTTGATACAATAAAAATAACTGTCAGAAATTTAAGACACAAATTTTCGGTATAATAAAAATAACTACCGGAAATTTTAAGGCACAATTTCTAGTAGAATAAATAATTTTAGAAATTTTGTTGGTGAAATTTCCAACAGACAATTTATACTATTGAAAATTTTGTGCCTTAAAATTTTTGGTAGTATTAATTTGTATACCAAATTTTTAGGAGAAACAATTTAATTATTGAAAATTTTGATGAGGGGTAAGATTTTGGAATATTTTTTTTTTTACCTTTGATTGAATGAAAATGAAAGGGACAAAATTAAATTTTTTACATTTTGAGAGGTATAAGAGTAATTGTGTGAAAATTGGATTTTATACCCCTAAATTGAACTTATACCCCCATTTAAAAAATTTATCTCTTAGCATACTAAAATGCCATTAAATATCCAATAAAAACTAAAATTAATTTGGAAAAATTAACTTTTTTTCTCTTTAAAATTGTCTTATTAGAAATTTTAGGAACGAAATCTTTAGTGGTTATTTTTCAGTACTAAAAATTTCATATTTAAAATTTTCGGAAGTTAGCAAAATCTGGTAGTTCTCTATCAAAAATTTCATTTTTAAAATTTTTAGTTTTGAAAAATCCTAACTGTGTTTGAAAAAGAAATTGTGGTTAACCATACTGTTTAGGCCTGGTTAGACATGGGCTTCCTCATTAGGCCTGAACATATTCGTTCGGAGTAGTAGCAACTGCTCTGAAACATCAAAGCATCCTTCTCCTCTTCCTTTTTCTAGTACACGCAAATGCAAAGAAAGTATTTTTGAGTAATTATTCTCTTGGGGGAGAAATTGCAGTCAAACTGATTATTCAAATATAAGGGCTTAATAGACTCTAAGACAAGGAAACAAACAGCAAACAGCTATCAGCATACATCTGAATGAAATAACCTTCATTTGAGTTATAATAAAATAAAAAGTTATAGGAGCTTAGTCCATCCTGACTATAAGCTAAACCCTATCTTCAACAAATATATTGATAAGGAATGTTATCTTATTAGAAAGAATAGAGAAAATCCCCCTTAATGTAGAACAACAATGCAGTATCTCTAAACTACCCTAAGACCACAGTTCTCTCACAAATCACTCACTAGTCCCTCTCAACTCCTCTTCTTATTTACAGGCACCATACTTTATTTCTTTAATTATCTCAACCCCAACTAACAAGTTAACTAATAACTATAGGGTTATACAAAGATATCAATGCAATCTCTACAATTGGAATAGAGTGCTTCTTGATTGTAACACTTTAAAACTCAATTTATATCCCTGGCTGAACTCGAGACAATATCAATTCAAACTATTAAGAGCTCAATCATGTAAATAGCATAGGGATATCCCCCCTTTCACTAGCAGCAACAGACTCTGAGGGCTCAAAATTTTACCCTCACTGGGTTTTATTGAAGGCTTCATTTAATTTTGATGCACCACGATAAATCGATCCAATCAAACTGCGCAAACACAAACCATTCCACAGAAGCAGAGATTGAACCAACTTGAGCAATAAATATCAAAATTGTGTGCGCTGTGTTTTCTTCCTAAAGGTCACGAGGGACAACGGTCTATGTTCAGTCATTTCATGTGGAACTTTTGTGCACAGCAGAAGCTGCCACTTTGTGCAACAGAGACAACACTTCTTCATAAACCTTTAGTGTTCCTTCCCTAAGTATCAATTTCAACTCTGCTGAGCCCAGCCTCCTTTGCCATACTTTCACCCTCTGTTTCATGCACCCCATAAATGCCTACAGTAACATTTTTTTGCTTCATTTCTTGCACTCTTGTAAGATCTGAGATTCTTCCAGCAACTGCATAAGTGCTGGAAATGAGGATGGTATCTGTAGGATGAGCAGTATAAATGTTGTTCAACACATCTTTCACACATTCCCCCAATTTAACATCTCCATGGACTCGGCAAGCAGCAAGCAGTGTCCGCCATGCAGTAGCATCACCCTTAATTGGCAAGCTCTTGATTAGCTCAAGTGCTTCATGTAGCATTCCTGCTCGACCCAAAAGATCAATAAGACATCCATAATGCTCAACCCGTGGTGAAAATCCAAGTTCCTGAACCATGCGCTTAAAAATATCCATCCCCTCAATAACAAGTCCTCCATGACTACAAGCAGTAAGAATTGCCAAAAAGGTAACTTCATTAGGTCTAAACCCTTCATTCTCCATCCTTTTGAAAAGATGTATGGCATTAACTGGCTGCCCATGAATTCCATAACCTGAAATCATGGCTGTCCAAGATTTCACATCTTTATCACCCATCTTCTCAAATATGTTCATGGCCTCATCTAGAAAGCCACATTTAGCATACACATCAACAAGAGCTGTTCCAAGAACCACATCCAGTTCTAGTTTCTCCTCTTCGATCAAACTAATAACGTAACGAACTACCTGCATAGATCCAGATGCAGGCCAATCTGAAAGCAGCCCCACAAAGGTAGAAGAATTCGGTTTAACTCCCTCCTGTCTCATTTTCTGTAATAAGACAACTGCTTCTTCAACCAGGCTATTCTTTGCATAGTTTCCTATTAAACAGTTCCATAAGACAACATCCTTTTCCTCTAGGCCATCGAAAACTTTTTGCGCCAAATAGATACAACCCGTTTTTGCATACATATCAATCAATGCAGTAACAACATTTAAATTAGAACAAAATCCGATTCGGATACAGTAACCATGAAGAGACTTCCCCAAAACAAAGTTCCCTATATCACCAGCTGCAGACAAAAGACTCAACATAGTTGCCACACTAGCTTTAATCCCACCAAAGCACATCTTCAAGAATAACTCAAAAACCAAACTATACTTCGAAACAAAAAGACACCCACCCATCAAAATGTTCCAAGACACCAAATCATTTCTCTCAATAAATTCATCAAACACCTTATGTGCATCTTCAATTCTTCTACAAACACTATAGAAATGCAAAAGGGTATTGTTCACATCAACAAACATTCTATTCCCTGACTTCACAGAAATCCCATGAATCCCTTGACCAAACCTAACCTCTAAACTTCGACCACAAGCTTTAAGCACCGTTACGAAAGAAAATTGGTCAAGTTCAATTCCACGATTCCTGAGTTCATTAAAAATGGGAAAAGCTTTATTTGAAAAATTGCTAATAGAATAACCTCTAAGCATTGTATTGAACATGAAAAGATTAGGGTTTTGGATATAACTGCAAATGGAGGATGCATAATCCATGTCTAAAATGGAAGCAGCGAGAAGCTTGCTGAGAGTAAAAGGAACGTTGGTGAGAGAGGTTTTAATCATGTAGCAATGAATTTGACGAACTTCGGAGATGTTTTTGCATGATTTCAATGCAAGAGTGAGTTTGTAATGCAATGAATTTGGTTCCATGGAGAATTGTGTGGGACATAGCTGGAAACTGTGTCTTAGAAATAATGAAGATTTGGAAACTGTCATCAATGAGCATGTCACGTTTGCTTCGCCGGTGATAATGGCAGACGCCACACACTCACTCGCCGGAAATATAATTTGGATTAGTTGTTTTTGTTTCTTCTTTAAGCCTTGTTTAAGATTGTAAAAAGGTAATTCTTATTTTATATTTAAAAAAATATTTTTTAGGAAAATTTACTTAAAATTTTTTTGTTACTAATTAAAAATAGTAATTTAATAATTATTATTAAAAAACTTAACATGATAAATATTACATATTATTAGAAAATGTATTTTTTTTAAATAATTCTTAAATAATTTTTCAAATAATTTTTAATTTTAATTAAAAAAAATGTGTTGGAACGGAGAAAATATTAAAAATTTAAACAACTTTTAACCAAAAAAAAAAAAGGAAAAGAGCATAATAGTGTTTAGAATCTTAGAGCATTTTTATTATAACTGTTTTGTCTAGCTTGTTCCGATTTTATTTAAGGTTTCTCTACTTCTACCTTAAGTGAAATTAACACTATCATTTTTTATTATAAGTTTCAACATGGAAGGCCCACCTTGGTTTCTTATTTGCTATGAACTTTTTTTATTCAGTGATTCTTATTCACTTTCGTGTCGTCATATTTTGTTGTTTCGTTTTCAACCGACTTATGTTTCAATTTCATTTCTCCCTAATCCATAGTATCAATAGTGGAGTTAAAATAAAAATTAAGAAAACTATGATGGCTAAATAATTGAAAAAATTGTACTATTTTATACTGAAAAAATGTACTGTTCCAAATGTTTAACGATGTTTTACACTTTTACATACTTCTCACTTATGCTCTATAATTGTGATGAATTTTTTTTTTCTAATCCAAAGTACAAGTGTCCCCTAAAATACACTTTGACATTAGTGTGTGAGGGTTATCACTATAACATGCTTTACATCATAGAATATATCACATACAAAGTGGAGTTAAAAATTAGTATCATTTAAAAAATCCATAACCTACTAGAAAATAAGAAGAACATTAATTTTTATAAATTATTATATTGTTATTTTTAAAAAGTGATTTTTTTTTATATTTATTCATTGATATTATCTGTGTGAATATTTTTAAAATAAAAAGATAATGTTATGTCGATGACAAGAAAAAAGTTATAGCTATATATTTTCTGTAGAAATATAAAATGTAAAAAATTCTTGTATAGAAATATAAATGCATAAAGAAAAAAGAGAATGCGAGATAGATGAGAGATGTAATGACATAAAAAGAATAAAAATATATATGAGATAAGAAGAGACTTAAGAGAAATATAAAGATGAGAATAAATAAAAAAAGTGAACATATTTAAATACAATGGTTCACATATTTTTAAATGTTTGTGACAGCTTTCTATCATCTTCTTCTCCAACTCTAAGTTGTTTGATTTATTTTACTATTTCAAATCTTTTGTATGATCATCTATTTTGACATTTTTTTTGTTCTTCCCTTTATCATCAAATTTTGAAATGCACATATAGCAACACCAATGAAACTTAATTTGAGTCTATAGTTCGTGATTTGAAGAAGTTCATTAGGTGAATTCTTTGTTTGTTGGATGGACCCTAAGGGATATGTGCAAGTTGCCGCAGATCAAGTTATTCCAGCTAATGGTCGAACTTTATTATTCTTGATTGATTCAATATTATTGTATTCAGTGGCAGATCTTCTATAAAATATTTGGGGAGCTGAGAACGACAGATATTAACTGAAATATTATAACTGAAATTTAAATATTATAATTGAAATTTTTAAAAGTCATATAGTTTTTTTTAGAGTATCCCACAATTCATACATACTAGACAAGTTGAAAAAAATTAGAATTTCAATTTTTACAAGTCACGCAATTTTCACAAGTCACACAATTCAATCAAATAAAATATATCCATTTTATAATTTTCATCTTCGTTAAAAAATTTCTTCTTGAAAAAATGCATCAAAATTTTAAGTATATAGACACACTAATAATGAAACTTTTAACAAAGTAGTAAACTGAATATCATATTTTAACTAATTGACCGATAAAAAAATATTCATCTCGTTTAGGGTTTACCTACAAAATTGTCTAATTTGCCCAAGATAGATAGTGCACACATTTATTTTCTACCATTAGATCTATAAGTCACATCAAATCTCATTTGATCTAAGGTTGAAACTTATTTATCCAATGATAAAAACAAATTTATTTTTGACGCAAGACTTTACTCAGTAAATTATAGAATTGATCAATAAATTTTAATTATTCAAAAAAACATCCACACTTAACTAACTGGTGAAAGCAACATGATAGTGGTGAAAGACACAATTTTTTTATTAATTAATTTATTTGTGAAATACATGATTATGATTAGTTATTAATTAATCAATTTGTGAATGATTTTGTTTTTTGGAAAAATCATTTTTTTTAATTATTTGGTTATTGACAATATTTATCTTGTGATTTCAATTTTCACAAATCACACAATTTTCACAAGTCAAATAATTTCACAAGTCACACAATTTTCACAAATCACATAATTTACACAATTCAATCAAATAAAATGTATCTATCTTACATCTTTCTCAAAAAATTTCTTCTTGAAAAAATGCATCAATTTTTTTATGTTTAAATATACACATATTTTTTTATGTTTAAATATCATGTCACTCTTAAAAAAATACACATATTAATTAAAATAATTCATAATTAAAAAATAATATCATATTATATCGTAAGAGTTAATAGTTGAGTTGCTAATTAGAGTGTTAGAGTTTGTTGATTCGAGATTAATTAGTTTATCTTTCTATTAGTTAGTTTATATATGTACAATTTATTAATAATTTATCATTATTATTTTGATAATATATCATTAGTTATATATATATATATATGAAGAAAACAACGTAAACAAACTAAATCAACACTCACATAAAAAAACTAACCAGATTCAATTTAACAATTGATTAACTATTATATTTGATACGATGTGTTATGTTACTCTAAACAGGGTAAGCATATAACCTAAATTGAACACGAGTTTGAAGAAATTGTTGTGTTACTGCGTTTCATCATCAAATAGGGATTATGAATAATTTAAATCAACAATTAAATTTGATTTGATCAAACGGCTTCAAGTAGACACTTCACACAACTATCTTCTGGTTGATCTTTAAAGTTTTCGGAGAATACAACTTTTCGCATTTCATTTCCCATTCTACAGCAGTATTTAAACTTAATTATCATTTTATTTTGTTTAAGTGTATTGCAATAGTTGAATCATGTTTTAATTAATATTTAGTTAATGATTTATAAATATGATATAAATTTTATTTTAAAATATTTTAATTAAAAACTAATATTAAATAATTTAAAAATATATTGATAATTCTCTGCAATCTGCAATTCGTCTCATCCCCGAAAAAATATCCGTGCCACTCATTTTCAAGAAGTATTTAACTTCCTTTTTCAACTAGAACGAGAAAGTGTTTTTATTTGTGTTATTACCTTTTGTTCTTTTTATATACTAAAAAAATATTACATTAAATATAATATAATATAATACAAATTAATAAAATTAAAATTATTTTTTGCAATTTTATTATAAAAAATTAATTTATTTTTATAAAGGGTTTAATTAATTTTTTTATTTAAAGTTTTATGTTTAAATGATTTTTTAAAAATATCATAATAGAAAAATAAATATTATAATTTTTTTTTTAAATCTTAAACAATTTTACATCATATCACTTTATAGTTAGCTTTCATGTTTTATATGTTTTGTATAAAATATGAAAAATAATTACTCTTGTTGAATGCTAGTGGAAAACTATTTTATTGACAATACAATGAAAAACTATTCTACCGATAATAAATATCTATTAAATTTAATATAATATATTAATACCTTTTATATTATTATTCAATCATAACTTACAAAAATATTAAATAATTATTGTTGATTTAAATTATATAAATAATAATTCGCTGGTACATATTTTAAAATTATAAAGAGAGAAGTGACAAATTAAATAGTTAAATTTAATTTTTTTTTATGCTTTTTGAAGTAAGAAGAGCATTTCGTTAAGAAAGAGGATTGCATAATGTTTCTACATTATCCAACTTTTGAATCAATGCTTGAAAGCTACTACACAATTCAAGTTTCTAAATGATTGTCACAAAATTCATTACCATTGCTCCCTAAACTTTAAGCAGGGTAATGTTATGGATTAATCTATGCAACAGCTCAACATTGACAAATAATAGAAAACATATCATGAAAATACAAAACAACTTGTCACTCTTCTCTATAATTGAGCTATGATTCGATGGCTTAATTTCATAATATATAAAAATAATAAATAGTCTTTTAAATACATAAAATCTGTCAATTTATTTTATAAAAGATAAGAATATTTATCATTTTAGTTTCCAACATCTTAATGACAGAAAATAAAATATAAAAAAAGTAGAGTATTGTAATTTGAACCCTTAGTTATCGGAGGTATCAAATATTAATATTGGAGGGAGAAAAATACTTTAGAAATGAAATTGATGTTGATTTATTCATAACAAGGGACTGTAAAAGGCATAACATTAAGAATACAAGAATCGCATTTTGTTCAGGGTGTATCATAGATAAGCAACTTCACATGCTGAGATTATATGACATGGGACCCTTAATTGGAATGCGTCCTATTATACTTTAATTAAATCACTAAAAGGACAAAATAGTGCCAAATCACTTGTCTGCAGGAACTAGTTTCAAATTCTTGGTGGGATTTGTTTGAAAGTATGTCTTACAATTTTATGTACCTAAAGAAAATAATAAATTATTACTTTATCAAAAATATGATAATAATAATAATAATAATAATAATGATAAATTTTTACTAGTAATTTGAAGGAGGCTTTAGAATTTGAGGGGTTCATGTGCACCACGTTAGATGATGTCAAAGAACTAGACCAATCAACATCACTTTTTGACATGGCTGAGGTTTGCTTGTCCCCTCTTTAGTACAGAAGAGAAATAGAAGATTAACTAAAAAAAATGAAACAGTTAAATTAACCAT
Source organism: Cicer bijugum (assembly GCA_037974875.1). Lineage (NCBI taxonomy): Eukaryota > Viridiplantae > Streptophyta > Magnoliopsida > Fabales > Fabaceae > Cicer > Cicer bijugum. The sequence continues at coordinate 3,963,728 of JBBPBT010000629.1, read as the reverse complement.
TGATAAAGGAAACTTTGGAGAAAGGGGTGGAAATGACCCTATGTTTATGGTTATTTATTTGGCATATGGAATAAAGCATGACCGCCCCATGTCCTCCTCAGGATAATTAGTAATTAAGAACCAAACATACCCTCTCTATGTATAATAATTACATTTTAACTATTTCATTTTCTTTAATTAAAATATTAGACTTAATTAAATGGTCAATATACTTCAATTAAATTCAAATCATTCAAACAATATTGCAGTGTTACATGTCCTTATATAAATAATATTACAGTTGATATTACAAGAATATCCTTAAATCATACTACGGTTCATTGTCTACTCCTATCTATGAGGCACAATCAACGTTAAGAAAATAAAATTACTATAGCTTTCCGAGATTGCAAAAGGTGGACAAAAGATAGAAGATAATTAATCTTAGGACATATTATAACTTCAAAAAGTGTGTCGTTTAAAAATGTATACCCAAAAAATCAATCTTGGATATATTATAATAGGAACAGTCGTGGATTCCACCATCAAAAAATGTAGAGCATTTCTTAGCAACCAATAAGGTGATGTATAAGGCAAATCTTCATAGATGACTAATCTCAATACTTTATGATGCACATGGCAGATAAGGCTGGTCCTCAAGCAGTTACTCTTTTTTCTTCTTTACATCAATGACCTTACAAAATTAGAAAAATCTTGCCTTTTCTTATGTCAAAGTTTATGCCTAAACTACCTAAAGTAAAAATTGGAAACATATATATCTACCATTCAATTTTCAACTTTATTATATTTTGATCATTTTACTTATTTATCAATTTTAAGGAACTTATAATTTAAGTGTTGAATGCGTCACGCCAATAACTACAGTGTTGTTCGAAAGTTGGAGCAAAAATTCTAAAATGTTGAATATATAAATCACATTTTAATATATTCAACATACATTTACACATTCATTGTTAACGTGAGACTAATCAATCACACTGAAACACAACACATGTAATATATAAGTGATGTTGGAGAGACTCAAATCTAATATCTCTTATGGAATCTCTCCGTCATAAAATTAATTTAATATTTATTTAAACTACATTGATCCACATATCAATTATTAAATTGATGAGAATAATACTACATCTTATCTTGGTTCAAAGGCCAAAAAAGATATATCTAAAATGCAAGATAGAAGAAACAAAAGTGAAATTAAATTCATATAATCAACGGTATACAATTACATAATATTGGTAATTGATAATTAAAACAATATATTAAAAATAAAACTAGAGTTTTGATTCTCTCGCAATATCTTGCATATTGAAAGAATGAGGTGGCTTTTGTCCCCTATCTACCTAAATAAGTTAAGCTTTGTGTCACCTCCACATGTTAATTGCTAGAATGTGACTAATGGTAGGGTAGGTTAATGAAACTATAGCCACTTGATGAAGACATAATTGGGTAATCTTCCAATCTTTTGATTCAATTCCTTTCTTTGTGTGCCATATTGCTGATTTTGTTGCCCAATTGTTTGGAAAGTGTGTTGGTCCTATTTTCTGCAAAATAGGGTACCTTTTTTAATGTATGAGAGATTCTGAAAGTGCCTTTGTTTCAAGAGTAGGGTCTCTTTTTTTTTTAGCCACTTGAAAGAAGTAAAATCCCCAACTGTACTTAATGTATATAGACATGAATCCCACAAATTAAGGGATGGTCTTCACACATAAAGGATTGAAACTACCACGTATACAAACATCCAATACACCAAATTTTGGTATCCATGTGGAGCTACCTGTTTCACATAAAATAGAATTAATTAAACAAAAGGATCAAATAGTATTAATACCTATATAAAACTAGAAGATAGAATATATGAAAATATTTCAATAAGATGCATATGATTAGTTAATTACAAATAGATCTATCCTTAAATTTACATGCATGCCCCTCTTTATATTGATATGGAGCCATGCAAAATAGGTACTAAATTTTTCAATCATTAATCTCCGTCAAAAAACTTAATTGACCATCTTTAAAGGTTAAAGGAAAGGCTGGGGCTATTATCGATCTATTATAGAGAATCTTTATCTTACATTTTAAATAATTGTTGATAGTGGATTAAAAAAAAACTGTGCGAACATGCATGCATGTTTCCTTTATAATCAAGATGATGAATGCAATATTTAACTATTTATGATGGAAAATATTAGTTATATAACTGGTAACCCTTTATAGTTCATGATTGAAATAAATCAAAACTTTTATAATTTTTTAGTTTATAAGAATTTCTTGAAAATTCTTCAATATTAAAAAGTATAACTGTTTTGTTGAGAAATCTTCTTAAACAAACATATCTTATATGTACACAACTTGCACGACACACAGTTGCTACATAAAAATGCACAACTAATTTAAAAAATGTCATTGTATCATTTTTCAAATCATCTATCTCAATTTAAAATCTTGTCATAAAATTTATAGACTATAATTTTACCTTAATCTTAGAGCCAGAGGAGGCAAGAGAAAATGAAGTTGATGCTGATGATGATGGAGTTGCAATAGAAATTCCAACATTATAAGTCATAGATTCATCAGGTCTAAAAAGACCATAGTTTCTTTCAGAAGTGGGTCCAGGTTTCAAATCTTCATTAAACAATGCAAACAAGTAAACCTCCAACCTAGTTCGAGGATTCAAAGGTGTCCCTTGATTTCCCATTTGTCTCCTCACCAAATTTCTATTATAAGTAGCAGCGTTCAGGGGAGAAGCACCAACCTCATTCGAGTCGCCTCTAGAAGGCCAACCTGTCTCCGACACTCTAACTTCAATCCCTTTGAATCCCATTTTTGAAATTGAAAATGAAACAGCATCAGCCATAGCATAAAGCATGTTATCATAATGTAAATTAGTATTAGGATCAACCATTCCTGCATTAGGATTAAACAAAACATAATCCAATGAAATTCCATTTGGGTCATCTTTGTAAGCAAAATATGGATATGCATTGATCCAAAAGGGTGCTTTTGTTGTTGACAAGAAGTTCAAGAATTGATACATCATGCTAGAGATTTCACTTTTGAAACTACCAGCTGAAGGAGGGTATGATTGTTCTAACACTGCTAATGAACTTGGCGTTGAAACCCAAATGTTTGAGTATCCTAATTGAGCTAAAGCATTGTAAATATTAATCACTGCTGGAACAAGATGTTGAAGAAGAGTTGTGTCATCATCAGTGAAAACTTCATTTCCAACTTGAATTCCTGTTATTTTTGTGTTTGGTAAGTATGGTATGATGTGACTCGTCACCCATTGAACTGCTTGTTGTGCATCATCTAATTGGTTAAGTATTTCATTTTCAACTGTTACAATTATTTCAATGTTTGATTTTGAAAATGTACTTAGAATTTGTGGATTTGTGTCATAGATTCTTGTTTTTGTGAGGTTTACTGTGCTTAATAGTTCAAGGACTTTGTCTGGTGGTGGTAAATTGTTAGCTACTTGACCATAATTGATTCCAAGTGACTCCACTCCTTCAAAAAATCCATTGTCTGTAGTTTCACAAAATCAATCAAATTTTATTAGTATTAAATATTGTACAATTTATTATCCTTAGAGTTAATTTTAAGATATAACCATTTCGTAGTTACAATTTATATAGTAGTTGTAAGAACATTTTATATGCACAAAATAATAAAACAAATGAAAAAAAAGAAGGAAAAAAACATAAAACAGAACAGAACAGAATACCTTGAAAGAGAGAAAATCCTAGAAAAACATAGGTGATAAACATTGTTGTTGTTGTGGTGAATGTTGTCATTGTGAAGAAGGAAGAGAAAAGATTCTAGGATTGAAAAATGGTAGGGTTAGATATAGAGGTTAATTGTAAGGAGTGGAATTCCTTTCTTTTCTTGTTTGAATATTTTGGAGGCAGAGAAAGAGAGAAACAAGTTAAGGTAAATGAGAGAATTTGTGTTCGGTTCCTTAGCTTGCCTTAGTGGTATTGCATTTTGCAAATTAAAACCCTTCTAGTCTTTTTTTCTCAATTGGTTTGGTTTTCTTATATTTATATATAAACATATTCTTGTAGGACTAGGTTGTCTCTTTCCAACCCACGTCAACTTCCAATTATGCTTTTGACCTCAATACCCTTTAGCCACTTTCTTACAACTAAAGTAAACATAGATCGCTTCTAATTTTTTTTTTTTATTACTTAAATATTAGAGCCTTTTAAACAAGTCATTGATTGCATCAACCCAAATATTTGAGGTAAGATGATGTTTTAGTCCACCTTAATCATCAGAGATTCCTTATTACATTCTCTCTTTTTCTTTCTAATTAAAATGTTTTTTAATCATATTATTTGTTTGAAGTATTTGTTACTTTTGCCAATAACTAATTTTTATTGAATAATTAAATGGTCCTTTTTTATATACAATTTTGTATTTCGAGATTTTATTTTAAAGATCTTGGTTCAATTTCACTAGGACAAACATAATTTAGTACACTGCTCATAAATAAATATAAGTGCATGCAAAGTTTCTTTTACAACATGTAAATTAAAAGTTAGTTCTAATGTTGTTTATTTTGATAATTTTTATTATATATCAGTTATCTGTTTAATGCAAAAAAATATTCTTTTAGAATTTTTTTATCTCGTTAATAATTAAGTGGAATTGTTAATACAATCGGAAAATAATAATTAATGATATTTTAAATTTTATGATGATAGATAAGAAGAATAAAAATATTTCTAAAGATTAATGTTAAAAAAGTAAAAGAAATATTAGAATCATTTCTCGATCATTAGTTATATGTAAAAGAAATTAGTTTGGTTATTAAATTTAATATTTTGGTTTAGTTACTTT
>JBBPBT010000629.1:3920629-3937581 GCA_037974875.1 Cicer bijugum | reverse complement strand
AAAAATAAAAAATAAAAAATAAAAAAATAAAAAAAATATTTTAAAATAAAGAAGGTTGTGTTACGCGTAGAAATGGAAAAAAAAATTGTATAAAATTTGCGTTACAAGATGTTTAGTTTAAAAGTATCACGGATAAAAATAAATTAATATTTTAATTATTCGTTAATTAATTAATACAGATACAAATATAATAATAAAATTCACACTGCAAATATTTGTATTTGCCAATAAATTAGTAAATTAATATATTGTAATATTTTTTGTTTAAGTATCAATAATTTTAAAGATAAAATTTATATATTTTATCTATGTTTCAATGTATTAATGCTTATATATGTTACTATTTTTTGCAATGACAAAAAAGAAAGAAAAATTCTACATAATTAAAAAAAATTGTTTGCACATGGATTATTTTTTACTTAAAAAATAATTTCCACATATATCCAATAATATATATGGATATTTAAAAATAAAAATCCGTAAAATATTAGTTAAACCGATACCCATTCCAATCCCTAGTTATGTGTGTGCGCCCTTCTACGGCATAATCTGAAGGCTCGATCTGGGCTTTTTTTGTAATTTTTTATTTTTTTTATTTGTATTGGATGCGAAGTGCGAATTGAATTGACAGAGAAAGAGAGCGAGATAGAGAGAAACACAGAAACAAAAAATGGTGTGTTGAGACGAGTCCCTTAACTTGAGTTTGATTTCATTTCATGTCTCTCCCCACCAAACGTTCTAGCGGCGCTACTTCAACCTCTATGAAAAAATTTAAGTCTCATTCCCAACAACAACAACAACAACAACATCACGACGACGCCGTTTTAGACCCTTCTCCTCTTTCCATGCCTTTAGACGACGATCTCAAATCTAATGCTCGTTCCGTTATGGCTGCTAATCTCTCTCGTAAGAAAGCTACTCCTCCTCAACCTCTTAAGAAGCTTCTCATCAAATTCCACAAAGGTCCTCTCTCTCTTCAATTTTCTTTTCCAGGGTTTTTCAATCCTTTCCATTTTTTTTCAATTTTTAGTTTGTTTAGCTTCTTATTTATTTCTATACAGCTTCAATTGCGGTTATCGATCACTAATTTGTTATTTAATTACTTCGTTAGATTCTTCACTCGTTTTAGTACTTGTAAGTGAAACACGATCTTGAGTGAGGGTTTCTTTTGTGAACACTATGCGTAGCTTGAAACAGTTATTTAATCTAAGATTGCATGTGTTTTTCTTTTCTTTCATTTTTTGTGGAGGCTGATTCTTTTTTTCTTAGATTCTGCTGAATGAATGAGTAGTGTTGTGATTGTGTAGAGTTAGCTATATTATGATGATAATTTGATTTATGAAGTGAGTTTGGTTTTGATATATCTATTGTTATTTTTCTAGGTTATTTATTTGCTTGCATTTCTAAAATTGTAATTGTAGGTTGAGCTGCAATTAAACTTTAATTGGATGTGATTTAGTATGGTGATGTTTATATTTTATCACCGTTTATCTAGAACCTGTGCTGGAACCCTTGAATATATTATGTATTTTTGTTATAATGTTGAGATTGTGTATAGAATATGCCAGTAGAGTGAGTTTATTTTAGTGATTTGGAAATGGAATGTATTTCTTGTTCTCCTGTCCTGTGTCGTTTTGAAAATCCATTGATATCGAATGTTTATTTTACGAATACAATGCCTTCTAAATTTCTTTTTTGTACTTCCCTGTTTTCTTTTTGAAGCTAAACCAACACTACCTACTAATTTTGAGGAGGAGACATGGGCAAATCTAAAGTCTGCTATTTGTGCTATATTTTTGAAGCAACCTAACTCTTGTGAGAAGGAGAATCTTTATCAGGTAATCATTGACATTTTCTAATTCTTTATTCTATTATTTTGGTAAAGTGGTTTATTTAGCCTAGATAATATTTAGTGTGCATTAGTTTATGGGCATTAAATGGTAAACTCATAATCTCCACAGGCCGTGAGTAGTCTTTGCAGTTATAAAATGGGTGGAAATCTTTATGAACGGATTGAAAAGGAGTGTGAAGTACACATATCGGCAGTACTGCAGTCTTTGGTTGGACAAAGCCCGGATTTGGTTGTATTTCTTTATCTAGTTGAGAGGTGTTGGCAGGACCTCTGTGATCAAATGTTGATGATTCGTGATATAGCCTTGTATCTGGATAGGACATATGTGAAGCAAACACCAAATGTAAGGTCATTATGGGACATGGGCCTACAACTTTTCCGCAAACATCTTTCACTGTCTCCTGAAGTTCAACATAAAACTGTTACTGGTCTCCTACGAATGATTGAAAGTGAAAGGTAAAACCAATTTTTGCAATCTCACTTTTGAAAATGACCGGTAGACCTTCTTTATATACATTCATGTCACCAATCAAACGTTCCATACTTCCATTCATGTATGTATGGATCATGGGGGAGGGGGGGGGGGGGGGGGGTTTGGAGAGTGTATTTTGCCGTCTCTTTTTATTTTACTGATTTTATCTTAGTTTTTATGTTTCTGCCCCAACTCGTTTTCAAAAGTTGTTTCTGTATCTAATGAAATGCACACGTGCAAATTATACTTGCTAATATTGATATTATTGAGCATGATAGTATCATTCTCCAATGTAAAATTACCGATTTGATTTTTATGCTAAGCACTACCGACTCCCTTCCTATATATTTTATATCTTTTCAGTTAAAATTGTAAGATGTTTTGAACTAAGGATGTTATAATTATGATATTTTTTCATTTGTTCAAGTTGAAAAATATTTCAGACTTGTGTTTTGTGTGATTGCTATACAAATCCAGAGGAGTGGCCATTTAGTTTTGAAGTTAGCAAAATGACCTAGGGTGGCCACTCATGTTTCTTTTTATTCTCAATAGCAGGGATAATCCCTTGTTGCACATGAGATGCAGGTTGGAGAGGTCTAGAGGGGTTAGAATTTGCTCATCCTTTTAATTTTAAATTTCTGTTAATTAGTTTTTGCTCATTTGGATACTTTATCTTTTTCAAAATTTGAATTACTTATAGTTTCTTTGTCTTGATAAGATTCCGGTGCTTATAATTCTTTTTAGTAAGTGCCACTTTTGATTTCTATCAATTGGCATAAATGTTATGATCTTATCAATTAGGATCCCTTTCTTTTATATAGCCTTTTGAAAAGGAAGAATTGGATTGGAAGAAAAAGAAATAATATCTAATTATTTTTAGAATTCAGAAAAAACTGTTAGTCTAGGAGGGGTCCTGGCAAGGATAGTCTGCTTCTGACTTTCACTATAGATTGCAAAAAGGAGTCTTCCGAGTCTTGGGCTGACATCTTTTGCATCCATTGCATAATATAAGGCCTTGTATTCTTCTTGCAGTTTAATTTTCTCATTTAGTTTTGGAATACATATTAATAAATCCAAGTATTAGTAGACATGGATACGTGCTAAAAACTTGTATTTTTAACCAACCTCAAGAGGATAACTGAATGAGCATGTCCTGTCAAAGTATAACTGAATGCATAATTTTTATAGATATAATTTTTCTCTTTTATTCATATGGAGTCATACAGTGCTATGATATAAAGGCTAAGTTGCTTAGGAAACACAAACTGATCTGTGCTACAATTTAGGAAAATAGGAAGCAGAAAATAAGGAATGGAAAACTATAACTTAATTCTGATCTGAATTGGACAATTCAGATCCTATTCAAATTCTAACTAGTCTTCCTAAGTTCCCTAACAAACTTTTAAAAGATACATGCAATTTTACTGGTGTTAAATATGTTGGTATTGGAGCCGTTGTTACTTGTTAGTGGGTGACTGGGTGGGGTTAAAAGGATAATTTAGTGAACAATGACTTGGGTGGTCTAAATCCAGGGATGTATATGCTCGTAGTTTTACTGCTGTAAAATATATTGGTATTGGAGCTGTTTTTTGTTGGTGTGGTACAAAGGATAATTTAGTGAACAATATTGACTTGAATGGTCTAAATCTAAGGATGCATGGAGTTGGGCTAGAGTGCTAGACTAGTCTATCTTTTTATATTGCAAAGAATATGTCCCAACAGAAGTATAATTCAATGCAACCTTCATACCAGGAACTTAGATACTTCCTTTTCTCTCAGATAATCATTTGTGATTTTCCGCATTAAATTCTTATTAATATAGAAAATTTTAGTCGGCTGATCCATCTGAGTTTGAGTAAGGCCATCAAATTCTTCATCTTGTGGTGTGGCTTGCATTACATTTTATACTTTTGTCTTGTTTTCCAGATTAGGTGAAGCAGTGGACAGAACTCTTCTAAACCATCTTTTGAAGATGTTTACTGCTCTGGGAATTTATGCAGAAAGCTTTGAGAAGCCATTCCTTGAATGCACATCTGAATTTTATGCCACTGAAGGTGTAAAATACATGCAGCAATCAGATGTTCCAGACTACTTGAAGCATGTGGAGGTGCTTACTTTTTTTATCCCCTTGTATTATTGTTACGACTCAGGGAAGAGGCACAGTTAGAGAAGTAAATAAGTTAAAGCAATTAGGGGTACGTAGTTAGAGGGGAGTATCATGTATAAAATGGAGAAATAAAATAGATGGAGCCATGTACCTCCTTACATTGTTAAGATAGATGGAGCCGTGCCATATCAGAATTTTATCCCTTTTTTTTATATTCAACCCTTCCCTTGTGCAACCTTGATGCTCACTGTAGGGATGTTTTTCGGTACTCATTTTTGCAGACAAGATTGCAAGAGGAACATGAAAGATGTTTGATATACTTAGATGCAAGTACTAAGAAGCCATTGATAGCAACAGCAGAAAAGCAACTTCTTGAACGTCATATACCTGCCATTCTTGATAAGGTTTTGATCACCTCTATCTTGGTTTTTCTCTAGTGATTTATTTTCTTCTAATTTTTTCCTCATTGCTTCAATTTTATTTCATGTTACAGGGTTTCTCTATGCTAATGGATGGAAATCGTATTGAAGACCTTCAAAGAATGTACTCACTCTTTTCAAGGGTCAATGCTCTTGAGTCTCTGAGACAGGCCCTTAGTTCATACATCAGGAAAACTGGGCAGGGCATTGTTATGGATGAGGAGAAAGATAAAGACATGGTTTCATCCCTTCTTGAATTTAAGGCTTCACTTGACTTAACATGGGAAGAAAGCTTTGTCAAGAATGAAGCATTCAGTAACACCATTAAAGATGCATTTGAGCATCTTATCAATCTCCGTCAGGTACTTACCATTTTGTTGTTGTTTTACCGTATCTGTTGTTAGTTAGTTTCCATGGTGAGAGTTTAGAAATATCTCAAGATTGAAAGCTCCAGCCCATACATTTGGGTCAATTCATCTGGTGCCTTCATGTCTGCGGTAGCCTTTACCTTATATTGATGATTACCACTGCCTTACTGGTTAATCTCAACGAACTCGGTGCCAAAAAAAACGCATTTCTACTCAATAGTATGCCACATGGGGACTGATGATATTGCTCATAGTTGTGAAATCATGAATGGGATGACCTACTTTCAAATCATTAACTAAAGTGTGTTATAAATAATTAATTTTGGATTTTGGAGAGGAGGGGAGGACTTTGGGAAGAGGGTAGGAGAGGGAAAGAGAGAGAAATTGATAGGACACCACAGTGCATTGGGTGTGATGACCCAATCATTCGGCCCAAATAACACAATTACAGCTGTTAGAAAGGAGGGAATGGAAGTTAGTTTGTTCCTTCCTGGATTTTAGGGGAATTCTGTTATAAGAATGAGGGAGGGTAGAGGGGAGGTCATTCAGAATCATTTCAAGAAAACTGTTAGGAGAATATTTCTCTGGATTAGGAGCAGTTAAGCTCTGGTTTAGTTTCTTTTTCTGCATTCCCCATAATTTCATCACTCTAAGAGCTTGGCTCATTGAGTTTAAGTATTAATAAACACATTTCTTCTGTTGAAACTCTGGTTTCTTGTTTTAAATTTCTGGTTTCTATCAGAAATCTTTCGTCTTATTTGAGATAGTGTTTTCGTAGAGAATGTGAAGGGGGTGCATATGACTAATATATTTTTATTTTTGAGATTATTATAAAGAGATGAAAAGAATTTGAAGAATTGATTTAAGTTCTCCTAAATCCTCCTCCAAAACATTTTTTGAGTTCCCCCAACTTAGGGGGATTTTGTATTATGAAGAAAATTAAATCCCTCATTCAAGTTGGGGCCTTCCTTCACTTTTCCTTTTCTCCTTCCTTTTTTTTTCCGAAGCCCTCCCCTCTCCAATTCCCAAACAGAGCCTAAGATAACAAACTATACTTTTTAGATGGTGAAACATTGCAAACATCAAGATATTGACATTTTGAAGTCAAATAACTTAATATGTAGCTAAAATTTAAAATTTAAACTTAAAAAAAACAAATAAAGTTTCCGTGCTGTTGCATGTCAGCCACCATCCTATGCAATGTCCAATGTATGTCTGTGGTAGAATCCCTTTATTCTATATTCATGCAAACAACAGTACTATTGTGAAGCTCAGGTCCAATTTCTGAGATGAATATGGTATTGGAACAACACCACTCCATTTGGTCGGCCTCAAGAAGAACCTTTGGATTGTGATAATAATCTGGTTGCTGAATCTTTGACAAATGGTGATCATGAGACTAATAGCTCCTTACTTTGGTGGGATACAAGTGTCAATAGTCTAAATGAGAGCGTGTTGCAGGAGGGTGCCAAGACCTTAATTTTAATGAGTGTGTGGAAAGGAAAAGGGAAGCCAAAGCTTGTTATCAAATATTACACTTATAAGAATATAGTAGATGTAAACCTTGAGGGCAAGGTTGTTTTGACGAGGGATGTATTGCTAGGACTTAAATAAAGGAGAAATAGTTAGTAGAAGTAGTTAATTGGTTGATATTGTTATAAGTAGTTAGTAGAAGTAGTTAATTGTTTTGTCGGAATGCACACCAGAAACTTTCACAAACCCTCCCGGAAACTACATCACATATACTTGAATAACTGTTACATAACTGCCCTATCAATAACTACTTATAACTGTCCTGGTATATAACTTCCCTATTACTAATTCTGCCAATTTGTTTTCTTACCTCTCTTCTCCTAGAGTACTTGAGCCATATTTTAGGTGGGCTTGTTTTTTGCATGATCCAGGACCTGGCCCAGATTTTGGCTTTGGGCTCTAGCTGTACCAAGGGTAGAACCGTAGAAGGATCAGTTGCTTGTGTGATCAGTTTCTGTTTTCTTGCTTATATCAATAAAACAACTTAATTTTTAAGTATTTTGTCCTTGATAGGGCTTTGTTAAATAGCTAACATGTGCTTCTTGGTCTGAACCTAGGTGTTAATTTTTTACTCTCATGTGGGTTTTATTATATATGTGATTTGCGGTTAACTGACTGTTACCTTTTTTGTACACGGCAGAACCGACCTGCAGAGTTGATTGCGAAATTTTTGGATGATAAACTTCGTGCGGGTAATAAGGGTACTTCAGAAGAGGAATTAGAGGGTACACTTGATAAAGTCCTGGTTTTATTCAGGTTCATCCAGGTAAGCATAATGTTTCATTGTGGAGCAGCAAACAATCACCCTGTTTCCTGTATGTTTCATTGATGCTTGTGGTGATATGATGCACTTCTACTGATGTTTTTTCTTCCATACTGACACTTGCAAGATTACTTGACGTTTTATTGTTAAAGGGTAAGGATGTGTTTGAGGCATTTTATAAGAAAGATCTTGCTAAAAGACTACTGTTAGGAAAGAGTGCTTCTATTGACGCAGAGAAATCCATGATCTCCAAGGTTAAGGCCCATCTTTTCCATTTAACTTTTGAAATAATTAGATGGCTCCTCAGCAAATTTTTATTAACATGATGATTCCCTTTCATCAATGCAGTTGAAGACTGAGTGTGGCAGTCAGTTTACAAACAAACTGGAAGGAATGTTTAAGGTATATATCTTTGAATCAGTTTAAAGCTTTAAGACATTTTATTAGGCTTCTGGTTGGCATGGACTGGATCAAAATCATATATACCAACCTCAATATGTATTTTGTTCTCCCCCTGAATTGGTTGTGGTACTTCACTGGTACTACCACTGAGTTGGGAAGACTTTCATCAATAATACATCATTTTCTCTAATTTATAGTAGTATTTTATTTGATCAAGTTCTTTAATGACAATAATCTGACAAACTTCATAAACTATAGCTTTTATTCTTTGTTTTTTTTTACAGTTATCTTAAAAATTATTCTGATACAGGACATTGAATTATCAAAAGAAATAAATGAGTCCTTCAAACAGTCATCCCAGGCGCGAACAAAACTCCCATCTGGGATTGAAATGAGTGTTCATGTCTTGACAACTGGGTAAGCATTTTATTTCCCCTTTCTTATCTGTTAGCATCAGTAATGTTGATGTGCTTCTATTTTCCACAGAATCTTATAATAATTGTTTGATGACTGCAGGTACTGGCCAACATATCCACCCATGGATGTCAGGCTTCCTCATGAATTGAATGTTTACCAGGTTCAGCATAAGCCATAAACGAATGCTCTTTTAACTGTTAGCAATTGGCATTCTTGATACATAAAGTAACTTCCTTGACATGGTTGTTTCCTTTATTCCTTCTTCAGGATATTTTTAAAGAGTTCTATCTAAGCAAATATAGTGGAAGACGTCTGATGTGGCAAAACTCACTAGGTCACTGTGTCCTAAAGGCAGACTTTCCCAAAGGAAAAAAGGAGTTGGCTGTCTCACTATTTCAGGTTGGCCTTTATAAAGCTGTTATTTTTTATTTTTCTTTATAGTTTTATTTGTCTATCTTGTTTTGTGTACATTTTTTGGGAATTAATTATGCATGCCTGGCTTTGCTGCAGACTGTTGTTCTGATGCTATTCAACGATGCTGAGAAATTAAGCTTTCAAGATATGAAGGACTCTACTGGTATTGAGGACAAGGAACTAAGAAGGACTCTGCAATCACTTGCATGTGGAAAAGTTCGTGTGCTACAAAAGGTTTGTTTGTAATCATTTGCAGAATTAATCAGTTTATAGAATTTGTTATAATATGTTCTCTTTTAATTTCTTTATGTTGACTTTTTATTGGACACGCAACAGATGCCAAAGGGTAGAGATGTGGACGATGATGACTCGTTTGTTTTTAATGATACATTTACCGCTCCTCTTTACCGTATAAAGGTACCATAGCCATTGCCTGCAACAGGAGGCACCGGATTAACTGATTTCAAACATTCATTTGGGTTTTAATTGTGATTACCCTAGTTTAGTCCTTTGCAATTATCAATGCCTGTAGTGGGTTACTCCTCTAAAATTGTGACTGAGGTTCTTAATCAAACTAATTTTGGTGTTCCTGAGTGCAGGTGAATGCAATTCAGTTGAAGGAAACAGTGGAGGAGAACACAAGCACCACTGAAAGAGTTTTCCAAGATCGACAATATCAGGTCATTTTTCTTTTCTTAAAAGCTTCCTTCTAGCTCAGACTTCCGAGGATATACAGGCGAATGTAATGCACCTTCAAATTCAAAAGAACCTAATATGCTTGGGCATTATACTCTTTATGATTATCAATCTTACTCCGATTAGATTTATTTCACAAAATATATTAAATAATAAAATGAATGAGCAGATGTGGCATGAGATGAAGTGTTAAAATGGCTTAGTGGTAATACAAGACAAAATAGCATTAGAAATACAGTTGTTAGCAAGAAACGTGTTGTGTTACTTTCATGGTTAAATAAATTGTTATATTTTTAAGGAAATATGTTTTTAATCCATTAAAAATTCCTAAAATTTATTGTTTGTTCTACCCTTTGAAAAATGATGTGTTTCTTTCCCCTCAATGTTATTTGTGGTCCCGTGAAATTCGTTTTGGTCCCTCTTCGCAGTTTGCCATAAAGAGGACCATAAATGAAATATTTCAAAAGTAGGTGGATAAAACATGCTACATTTTGAAAGGGGGTAATACCAAATTTTAGGAATTTGGCAAGACAGCAAATATTCAAACCTATATATAATACCACTTTTTTAGTTATGCACACAAAAATTGGAAAATATTTTTTTTTGATATTTGAACTTGGATATTTATGAATGATTGGACATCCCACATCCCATTACACTCTTTCAGTATCATCTAATATTTTTAGGTATATAAGATGAGTTTTGAATGTCTATGTACTGAATACTGATTGATTAAAAAAAAATCTATGTACTAAACATCTAATGATGATTATTATCCCTAACGTTTTCCTTGTTGGCATGGTTTATTTGCAGGTTGATGCTGCGATTGTGAGGATAATGAAGACTAGGAAAGTGCTTAGTCACACACTTCTTATTACTGAACTCTTCCAACAGGTGACATCATTGCTACCTTTTGTTTCCTTACTGCAACAATTGTAGTCCGTGTAAACCCCAAGTAGTTCCATTCCATCACTTCGATATCAATATAGTATTGATGGCAAAGCTACTTTGCAGAGTTACTACTGATTATATTCTAAAATATGTTATGCTGCAACCAAATCTCTAATACCAATCTCAATGGAGGAATCTTAGCTAAATAAGCTTGGTACCAAATAGTTGCTTTGATTGGGGAGACAATTAAATGGACACTTATGGGGAGAGATGCTTTATTAAGCACTCTCTCCAAGGTTCACACACAATTTTAATATTGAAATGTAATGATATTAGTGGACCCATTTAATTTTTGAGGTGTTAGGTTGGAGGGATTGAGTGTTTGTTAAGTACTATTATTAAAAAAATATAAATTAGTGATATGTATACGTGGAACCTATGTAAGAAACCAAAAATGAGTTCCACCATTGTGGATGTTCTAAGCAACTGCACCAGTACAGCGACTGTTGAGCTGTTGGCTCTTGGGGAAAGGGGGTGCACCCAGATAGAGGCTGCAGAGCTGTTTTAGTTTCAGGTGTGAACTGTCCTGTGATTGTTAGGATAAATACTGATTTTAGTTTTTTTTTTTTCTTTTGTGAACAGCTCAAATTTCCTATTAAACCAGCTGATTTGAAGAAAAGGATTGAAAGCCTGATTGACAGAGAGTATCTGGAGAGGGACAAGGGCAACCCTCAAGTATACAATTATCTGGCATAGTATATTTTACTTAATTTTACATTTCAAAGTTTCTTTTTGTTTTTTAAATTTTAAAATGACATGGGATAAGCTTGATGTTTATTCCCTAGTCATATATATGTACAGTAACAATGGATCCCACCCTCCCCTTTTTTACCCTTTCATTTATCGACAACGGTACTGTAATTGTAAAGCATATTTTTCCTCTTTGAATTTCCTTTCATTTTCTTTTGAAAATTCAAAATTATTCCCAAAAATGACCAAGATTCCATAATGGATCCTCATATATATTATCGATGGACTTTTCCCTCAACTGGTTATTGCACGTAAACAAGCCTCCCCTTGTTTCACCACTGTGCCTTTTATCCACCAACTTATAAACTTCGATCCTGCAGTATTGTCCCTGTGCACCGCTCTGCCTACAGTAACACCGTGACTTCGCCCAGAAACAACCATTGTGAACAAAGGCCTTAAAACAATGTATTTTTCTTTAATCAGGGCCATCACCTTTGAATTGCCTTGTATAACTGCTGACATCAACAAGTGCCAACTGCCTTTGTTGTCCAGTGCAAGCTTGCCTCGTCTTCATATTCCCTGATAAGAATTTCCCCACCGTAACTATCGCCTGCCTCCACTGCTAGACAATCTACGTAACCCATGTATTTAGGATGTTGTTGCGCTGCATGAGCAAGAACTAGTGATGTCAAGTTGTCAACCAAAGTAGAATTAGGTAATATGTCCAATCGTGACCCACCGAAAGCACAAGGTATCTTCACAAGTGACAATGTAAAGCTCACTAGACCTCGAAACGTTCTCGTTGCCTCATCTTGAACATATCTTCCTTGACTGCCAGATAAGCATTACGACCAAAAACTCTAACAAAAATTTGATGTCACCGGTTGATCTAGAGGTCCACATTTGGACCACGAAAAAGTCGGCCTTCTGATGAGTATTTAATAACAGAAAATAGGTGCCGTCTATGAGGACAACCAATTGGGTGATTTACGGATGGACCAACAATGTAAGTTGTAAAATATTTAAGGGTTGAGATTAATCAGGTTACAAGTTACAGATCAAAATTTTATAAATTTACAAGTGCTTTTATCCTAGAACTAACAGGGCATCCAGTTATCCTCTTTTGGCCACCCAATTGACTCTATCCGTCGTTCCGTCTATGATTCGTGTGACCTCACTTTGAGGTAGGTCACTCTACCGTTAGTAGTCGTTATAACAACCCCCTTGATGTGTGTCTCTTTCTATCGACATCATTAGAGTCTTCACTTGTGTTCTATTGACATTATTAGAGACTTCACTTGTATTGATATTGATGAGTTTCAGATGAGTGATTAAATTTAAAAGAGATTTTTAGGATTTAAAATATCGATTGTTAGCAACACACATTCCAACACACTGTTTTGTCGGTTGAAATTCACATTGGTTTGATTAAATTATGTGAACTTTAAATAAATTTGATAAAATTCGTATTAATTTCAATTATTAGAGTAAAAGCCAATAAAAAAAAATATATGTTAGAGTATACTATTATTATTATTATTATTATTATTTTTTAAATACTTGTTAATTGACAACAATGTTTGCTGAGAGCAAAAGTATCAATTTTCAAAATTGTTTGATCAAAATTATTTTTAACTAACAATAAATTGAAACTTCTGCACTAAGTGTTCATTAAGTTCTATAGTCTTTCTCTACCTTATACTAAAGCAACAATTTCCCACCTTAATTTTTTTTATAAATAATATTTTGTTTTAAATTTATCTTTTAATTTAATCATACCTAAGATGAAAGTTCAACAAGTTGGGAGAAATCAAAATCAATGGTTAAGGTGTTTGATGTGACTGTGGATTCATTAATTTAAAGGTAAAATACATCCTTAAGTCATTTATGTTTCATAAAAATAACAATTTGATTTTTAACACATATCTTTTAAGTTTAGCTTAGTTTCATTTAGATCTTTAAAGTTTTTACTTTTTTTAAATTTAGCTTAGTCTCTGTTTAGATCTTTTAAGTTTTTATTTTTTTAATTCAATCTTTTAAGTTATATCATGTTTACATTGTTAGTTATTTATCTCACTTTAAATAATAATTAATGCAATTGAAAACATCTTTCATTAAAAATTTATCAAATTTTACAACAATAAATCCCTCATACTAATTCTTTAGAAAATAATCACCAAACCTTATAAACAAAATCTTATAAGTAATCTATATTTTTCAATTTTTTTACAACATTTATATACATGTATAGTCAACTAATTGC
This sequence comes from Cicer bijugum, assembly GCA_037974875.1. NCBI lineage: Eukaryota > Viridiplantae > Streptophyta > Magnoliopsida > Fabales > Fabaceae > Cicer > Cicer bijugum. The sequence continues at coordinate 3,924,234 of JBBPBT010000629.1, read as the reverse complement.
GCTGTTTGAATTATATCTTAAGAAAACTGGGCTAAATTTAAAGGACCCATCTATAAAAATAAAGCTTAAAAGGACAAAATTGTTACTTTTGTTAAAATATAAATGACCTTGAGATCTATTTTGCCTAATTTTAATGGATGCAAACTTCTCTTCTATATGCGGTTGTATTTTAATAAAATCTTAGTGTCCGAAGTTTTCCTCCTTTACTATTATGCTTATGCACATTTCTGTATTTCGAAGCCTCCATCTTTTCGGAGAGAAATCTACAATATTTGTAGTCAACATTGAATACAAGCTTTTACTGAAAGATTAAGCTCTTCGGGATGTATACATTGATGAAAGTATAATCCAACAATTCAAGTGTAATACCATAAGTTAATTGTCTAGAATATAACTTGAGCATTAGTATAATTTGACAAAATAGATGATTAGTACAATCTCGACACAAAGTCGTGAAAATGTATTAATACACATACTAATCCTTCTAAGAAAAGTATAGAAATATGGAGTACATAACACATCCTTAATTCAAAATAATTCCCCGTAAAATTTAAGCAGAGTAAACTGATACGTTTCATTTCTCCAACATGTGATCTAAATCTTTTTACCTATAACACATTTGAATAAATTTACCTATAACACATTTGAATAAAGTTGAATTAGATTACATCTCAGTGGATCCCAATAATGAAATTAAGTCAATTAGCATCCTAATTCAGGACTATATTTATTTTTTGAGTTTCTCTTCAATGTAAAGTTTTGACTCTTTCTAAATATTCAAGTCATTAGACGTGAGTAATCTAACGACTTAAACTCTACCTAACAAGCATGTCATAAAGACTACATTAATTTTACTAATGCCCTCTTCTTGTTAGTAACTTTATTTTGGTAAGATTTGACATAATTACGTCCGTAAGTGGTGCCCCACTTACCCTCGCTTACCCCTCGCTTCCGTCGTATATAAACGGAGAATTCATTTAGTTAGGATGAATTCTATACTTCTTACTTTAATCAAATATATAAGTGTTATATATAACAATCCACACACATACACACACAAATATAACATCGTCTATTAATACATATATTAAAGACTACCATACACTCAACCTTGAAAATTATTATGATAACATATGCTATTAATTCAATTATATCATACAAATCACACAATGTAAAATAAAATTCTAGAGAATATGTTTAAGGTAGATTTTTCCCAAAACAGCCCCAAATTTATGTTATAACAACTCAAAACTGAGTTTAACTTCAGAGTCAACTGACAGAAACTTACAAATATCAGAATTGAGTGAATGAGTACTCTTTGGAAAGCTTATGATATCTACTTTATAAATAAAATTTTATTTTATTTTTATTTAGCCCCAATTCTTGCAGTTTATTAAAAATAAAACACAATGACAAAAAATAAAATAGAAACAACAACTCTGGTCCAACTTGTAACCCATTTTTCAACATCAATACTCAATCAATCATCACAAATTTTGTACTCAATTTGAAAGTAATTGAGTCTAGTTTCCAGAAAACTAAAAATCATTTAAAACGGATATCTATAGAAAAAGGTATGACCAAAACATCGCAATATGTCATGCGAAATTCAAGTTAATAACATTCCTTCTATCACACTAATTTCCTAACAATTCTTTGCAACAATAATACTACAAATCATGAGTAAATCAGTAATGAACACATCAAAACATCAAAAATTTCAATTTACTCAATTCTACAATAATCTATTTCAAAATCCCTAAATCCAACCAATAATAAAATAAAAATCATTTTCTTCATTTCTAACTCTTAAATCCTGTATCTCTATCCTTTTCTTTTCTTTTGTTTTCATTTGTTTTATTTATTTAAATTTTAGTTTATTATTTTCCCCATTTTATTATTATTATTATTATTATTATTATTATATACTAACATAAAATATAAAAAAATTACTACAACTTATTTATGCTAAAGAGTATGTTACATCAAGCTTTTGCATAGCAACAAAAAAATTTAAACATAAATCCTTTCAGAAAAAACTAAGTTTTCTATAGAAAAATTCTTTGAAACTCAGATTTTTATTTTTTTTCTGACTTTGGAGAGTCTTTAAAATGCTATTTGGATGGAAAAAATGGCTCCTCATCAAATTTTTATTAACTTTTGATATTTAAAGAGTCCTCATCAAATTTTTATAAGGTTGAATGTATTCATAACTGCCCTAGATAACTGCCCTATCAAGATTCCTATTGACCCAGAGAAATCAACGAGGGATGTATTGTTACTCTTCTGGTAGACTTCTGTATGAGTTTTAAAATATACAGGCATCAATTATAAATAAATAAACATTTTGTGTTAAGCAAGAAGTTTTAGACAACTTCTTTGATTGATGTTAAGCATCACCCGAACTGCTTAAGAAATTAAGCACTAGTACATTACATATACATCGATCACTCTACTCTATTATTATGAGCACTTCTCATTTTGACGGTTCCTGCGCAATTTATTCAATCTCTATTGAAAGAAACACTTTTATTTCCAAAATAAATAAATAAAAACTTTTGAATTTAATTATTATCATACATTGACAATTAGAGAGCAATTTGTGAAACAAAACAATAAATATGCTAGTTAAGCAAGTTACATCAATCAACAACGCATTGATAATAGTATTCTGAAATCAAATACATTATACAATAAGCAAAATACAAAAAAACCATTTTTCATGTTGTTGAAAATTAAAAAGTGAATACCATAGAGGGGTTCATAGGTTTTCAAACGGATTTAACGGTGGTGGAGGAGGCGGCGGGGGCGGGGGTGGGATCAGGGTTTAGTGGTGCTCGAACGTCATCGTCGTCGGGATCATAATCAGGATTGAGGTTGCGATCGATGGCTTCACGACCTTGTTGGAGACAAGGTTTACATGCGATCTCGATGGTGATCCAACCTAGAAGAACCGCTACCACTGCTATCACTGCACTTGTTATTGCTCCCATCCCTTCTTCCTCTTCTCTCTCTCTCTCTCCCCGTTGAATTTGAAGCTATCTTCTGTCGATCGTTCGAAATGGGCCCCTATTTTGGGCCTGTGCTATTCTATTTTGCCTAAATTACTTTTTTTTTAGTTTTTTAATTTTAATCTCTTAATTTATTTATTTTTCCGTTGTGGTTCAATATTTATATTAGTCAGATTTGTTCTTTCTGGTAATTTATATAAAAAAAGTATTGAATTTTATATTTTTTTTTATTGCACTTATCTTAAAACTGATAAATTCAAAATTTAATGTGTTCATTTAATCTAAAAACCAAAAAATTTATTTATTAAATTTATGATTTTCAAATCCACAAACTAACAAATCTATAAGTCATAAATTCAAATTCATATCATTCAAACTTAGAAACATGAAAAATCCTATAAATTCATTTTTTTCTCTTTAGAATTCTCTTATGAATCATCAAATATATTCCTTAATTTTGTTTCAAAGAAACTTTTTAAAATAAAAATATATAAATTTATCACCTACATTATCCAAACCCACATATTCATTACTCCTTCATTTCAAAAATTCAAAAATATTCATAACCTATAATTTTTTATCTCAACCTGAAAT
>JBBPBT010000629.1:3906007-3920345 GCA_037974875.1 Cicer bijugum | reverse complement strand
CCTTTATATTATTTCACTTTGACTATTTTATAATAATATTATCAACTCGAACTAGTCAATTATCACATTAAAAAATGTATATCTCACGCCAGAAAGAATAATGAATAATATATGTGAAAAGAAATTAATAAATCAATAGATTTTGACTTTTTTTTATTAAAAAATGTTATGTAAGTCTCTACATTATTTCAGAGTTTAATGTAGACGCCTGAGCTAAAAAAAAAATTATAATGGATTGAGTTAATATATTTATTATAATTAGATCCTTCAATTACATTATGATTAATTAAAATGGAGTAAAAAGAGAGAATAAAACAAAGAGAAGAGAGATAAAAAAAATAATGAAATAAGATAGAGAAATTAGATAATGAAAAGAGATAGAGAAATTAAATAATATGTAAGAGACTATCTTCTATCTATTTGATATATTTTATCTTATAATATATCTTTTAGAATTGAATCTTCTCTTCTATCACATTTTCAATGTTATCATACAACTTTTAAAATTATTAGAATTTTTTTAAATAGTTTCCTAATTTAACAAAAAATTAATGAAGTTCTTAAACTAATATAATTGTTGTTATTAAATGATTTGATTAAAGTTTAACTAACTAAATAAAGTAATTTTAAAAACATATATTAGGTCAAAGATTTGGTTACAAATTTTTTAATTTAGAGGATCCTATACGGAATAATTAAAAAAAAATAAAAAAAAAGGAATGGATATAGATATAATAGCCAGCCTGTAAAAATTAGTCGAAATATTGAACCACTCAAAAGCTATCTCATCCAAACGCTGAGTTTTGATCTCAACTACCAAACTACCACATAATTTGTGTTCACCAACCAAAACCAATAAGAGAACCCAACTGCACAAATTGTTTAGTTTCTAACAAAAACAGATACTTCTTCAAGCAATTAAGATTTTGCACGTGAAACACATCATTTTAATCACGACAATAATTGCATATCATTCAGTCCCAACTAAGTAAAACTTTAGCACTCGCCTATACCCTATCACCAATTTGAATTGTGGAATTATTCTTTTATTTAGGACTAAATTAATCTCCAAAAGTGGTAGTAACTATTTAATTAGATAGTCATCATATGGATGTTAAGATAAATTGTCTTTTGTTAATGATATTTTACCATCGTCTTTACGAATGAATGATTCAAAATATATTAGTTGAATAAAAATAAAAAAAAAATAAATATGTTGAATAAATGGTTAGATATTTTAGTTAATTAAGTTGATTAATTAGTTATACTAACTAATTAGTTATTTTACACTAATTTATCTAATTAATATATAAGTGTTTGTAACCTTTGATATAATTATTTCTCTTTATTATCAATATTATTTAATTTATTTTTCTTTACTTCTCTCTTATCAATTACTTAAATCAAGAAACGTAACATTGTAATCAATTAGGTTATCATTTCAACCGTAAAAACAAGAAAGACCATTAATTTATATTTTCAAGAAATATCATCGATAATTTCTAATAATTTTTTAAACACAAATATACAGTGAATCGCGTCATCCTATAAATTTGTCTAGATAGTCATATATTAAAATTATATTAAATTCAAATTCAAATGTATTATACATCATATATATTGTTAAAATATAAAATATACCCTAATAAAAAAGCATTATTTGTCAATTCATTCGATCTATATGGATTGAAATTGAAGTTGGCATCTATAGTTGACTTTCAACCCACACTTATGTTGATTTGAATTTTTAAATTCAAAATAATTTAGTTGATGGATAATTCATAAATTTCATTATAAATTTATTTTTCTTTAAAAAATTAACAAATTGAAATTTTTAATAAACTTTTATAGATCGTAAAATAATGAACTAAACTCAAACATATTAAATATATAAAAATTAAAAGTAGTATGTAAGATTCAAATTTGCAACTTGAACATATCAAATATCTCTACCTATCATAATTTATTAAAATTCATACAAAAATTAATTCAATACATCCATTTACCGCCGTAAAATAAATCTTTGCATTTCCGATTAACAATTATAATATAGTATTTTACCTCAAATCAAGGGATTTGATTATAGGCATCTATTTAGAATAACCAAATCCACAATATTCCTTCATTCTCTTGACAAGCAAGCACGTCACCTTTTGTTGCATACCTTAAACAATTGAAAGAAAATTATCTGTGGAATTTAAATACCTCCGACTCCGAGAGCATTCAGAACATTTAGAGATTGAGATACTAAGAGCATCTCCAACGGTCAACTCAAGATGGATTCCTTAGATGGGGTCCACTGTGCCACATCATTTTGAAGGAACTCATTCATTTTTTACTCCAACGGTGAACTCCATTTAAATAGGTTCTAGTATGCAACATCACCTTAAATCAATTCACTAGTACGATTTATTATATTATATTTCATTATTTTAATTTATACATTAATATTTAATTTATATTTAATTTTAATATAACTTAAAATATTAATTTAAATATTCTAATTAATATTATTATATATTATTTTAATTTAAAATTAAAATAAAATTTTAATTTAAAATTTAAATAAAAATTTAAAATTAAAATAAAATTGAACTTAAATTGTTATAACAATAATAAAAAAGTATCGTTGATAAAAACTTTACTAAACTTCTAAAAAATAGCAAGTGGTTACAAAATTATTATTATTTAATAAATTAAAAAGAAGTTAACGGCTATAAATTAATAAAAAATGATAAATTTATTATTATTAATATATTAATAAAAGTTAACTGCTACGAAACACCGTTCCTTCCTGACAGTACCGTGATGACACATTGGCACAACTCCAACGGTGAACCCACCAAAAACTAGAATTTAAGTAATTACACGCTGGCGGACGAACTCATTTTACCTCCCGTTGGAGATGCTCTAAGTATCTATAAACAAATTTAAGACATTGAAAATAATATTAATTAATTTTTTTCTTCTTCATATATTCAACATTTAACTAATTTACATACGAATATAAAACTAAGGCTCAGCATTTAAATTCCTAACACTCCCCTACACAAACTAGATCAACTTTGTCTATCTGTAGATAGCTCTATTCGACAAACAAACCCCAAAAAAAGTCCTCTCACTCTCACAGATAGTGACTACCACCAATAGAAACGGCTTGTTAAAGATAACCTTTGTGCCTTTTGGGAATTGGGATAGAGATTAGAGAGTCAACATGAAAACAACTCAATCAAAAGAAATAAATTCACCTACACAGTGAATATCAAGAAGAATTATTGACCAAGAGATAAATGCAGGTTCAAAACAACTCTTAATTACTCATTTGTATAATTTTGGATGTAGCTATAGCTAAGTAATTTTTTTTTTTGATCAAATGGTTATGATTCAACAATAGTATCAAAAAGTTAATGGTATATATAAATTAAATTATAGACGGCAATCCCACAAACAAATTCTATTTGATATGTGTATATCTTATAATATAATCCTTTTCCATTTAGAATATTGACTATTTTATCATACTAGTGCATTCAACCTTAGCCAACAATATGATCTTGATTATTTGTATTACATGATAATTACAAAATTTGTCACACATTCAAGATCAGTCACACAATTGTATGAAATTAATTATAGTTTAATTAAGCGCTTATAACATTAACATGCATCATATAAGTATTTATGTATAAACTATTTTGATAACAAAAAGTAAAATAAAATCAAACTGTTTTCGTAAGCTATATAGAAGAGCTTGTAGATAAGTTAAAATAACTCAATCAGACATGCCCTATATAGAACAAATAGGAATTCCAATCTAAGGACCAAGCTCTTCGATATCTAAATTTGTCGTAGTCTAAGTGAAGCAAATTGACAAAGGAAAAGGCCTATACAATTATAAGAGTTTAAAGGTAGTGCACCAACAATGTTAAACAATTTTCCATTGTCACTCCATCATAACCATTTAATATGCATCATCATATTGTGCATCTTTTAAATCAGAGGTAGTTTATTCAATAAGTTATTATTGTGGCGAGTTGTTACTGGTTGTGAGTCTAAAACAGTCTTACATTAACAACGCTTTTCCTTTACTCTCCAATTATGAACATGTGTGATCTTGCTTTTATCCTTTCAAAAACTGCATCTAATATGGCTTCACAAACAAATCTATTTAGAATTTCTGACGTTGTTCAAAAAGAAAACATTAAGATAATTGTTAGTGTAAAACTAACATTTCCCATACAAACACAAGATACTATTCTAGTACAACTCAAAAACTTATTAAAGTTTCCTTCAGATAACTATTACAAACTTTGACACCTCTAATAACTATATTTAATCACATATTATTTAAACAACATTCACAACATAATAGTATTACAGAATAATGAAAACAAAAACTAAGCAAATAGCACCTGAGAGCTTGAAGGAGTAAGATCGGATAAACTTTTGGGCGCGTCAATTACATGCCATCGAACACCGAAGTTCCATTTCCCTTCGCAACTTTCTTTTGGGTTCAGTTTAGTGATATGACCAACAGCAACCAGAAGATTTCGACCTACGACATAAACTTGACAGTCAAAAACATTCACAGCAAAAGGTTTGCATATTTGCTCAGGCAAAGGGGGACCCTCTATGGCTTCCCAGGAATCGGTTTCCGGGTTATAAACCTTTAGCTTCATTCTTTCGAGCTCGGAAACGACAAATAAGTGTCCATAAACAACCACACTTGAACCAGTCCACCCTTCTCTAAGTCCAACAGCCATATTTTCCCAGCTATTAGTCTTTGGATCGTAAACTTGTCCTCTCGGAGAGACATAAAAAGGCCATAACCATCCTTCGGTAACGAGAAGTTTCCCGTTAAGAACTGCAGCATCATAGGATGCCATATTTGTCCCCATATTGGCAATCGAACGCCAATTCCCACTTTGAGGATCTAATACCTCAGCAGAATCTAGCTCATAAAGATCGGTACTATTTCCACCAGCTACATAAACCATTCCATCGATTACTCCACTGGCAAAAAACGACCTAGCACTGATCATTCGATTCATCACGGTCCATCGATTTGCGTGCATCTCATATTTCAACACCAAGTCAAGAGGACAATCAACATCAGAAACCATGCCACCGCATACATACAAAGTACCATCGCGTGGAATCGAAACACACCTAAAACCATGAGGGCAAACCTTGTCCTTACAAGGCATTGTAGGGATGGTGTGCCAAGAAAAGTGAGTGAGGTCAAGAACCTGCCATTGAATCTTTCCAGTGCATTTATGGTATGCAAATACAAAAAGCCAAGGATCATTGAAACCCAATTGCTTCCTATTGGTAAAAAACCTCTCTTTATTGCAAAGTAACATATGCCACCTTTTGCATACAACCCTACATGACGAATGACTTTGAACCGGAAGACGAAGAAGACAATTTAGAGCAACGTCATCAGGTAAGCCCGGTATTAAAGGTTCTTCACATAGAGAATGATCTAACTCTTGTGATGGATTTGTTAAAGAAGATTGAATCACAGCTAACCTAAACTTAGGAGATAGTGTCATTTGAGGATCACCTAGCTTGTGAACCGGTGCTTGTTGAGACGAAAATCGAACACGCTGCATCCTTATCTTTAAAAATCTCAAAATAGAAACCTAAACCCGTAAGAAAACACTAAAACCTGTTACATATTAGTTTCTACTATGTTCTTAAATGAGTTAGAATAACATCACACCAAATTCTCAATCCAAAAGTTAAGAATCTATTCCAAATTCTCCAAAGCTGATTCCATCACACATTTTAATGGCAAATAAAAGGAATCATCAAATCCTAATCCACAATAAAGAGACAAGGCACCAATTCCTACTCCACGATGATCTAAAATACAAATAAAACAAAAAAGTAAATTCTCCTTCTTAAATACCCAACTTTAAAAAAAGGTATCTTAGAACCTACTCCTTCATAAAAAGCTAGTAACTTTACCACTTAATGAGACTTTAGAACCAAAAAAGATGCAATTTTTGCACCAATAGCAAATAACCCAATTCACATGTCTCTGAAAACCAACACCCCAGAAGCTGCAGCAAATAAAAATCTCAAGTTTATCTGAAAAAACAAGTGAGAAAATATCATAAGTGGTTTTCTGAATTATTAAAAGAAAGAAAACCCTGAATTTATGTGGGTGTTAACAAACATGGAAGCATAATAACAACGTAAGTAACAGATAGAAAGGTAAAAAAACAAAAACTTACAAGAAAGGTAAAGTAGTATGTAGTAAGAGATGAGATGAAATTCAAGATTGTAGAGAGTTTGCTTTTTAGAACAAGAAAAAAACAGAGATAAAGAGTGCTAAAGAGGAAAGGGAAAGAGGTGACCCGTTTATGATGGTGATTGTTTTGTTTGTGATGAGAGAAAAAATGAAAATGAAAAATGAAAAATGAAAAATGAAAAAATGAAAGAATTGATTATTATATGAAGGACAGTAGAGCAGATAGATGGAAATAAAACCACGCGCTTTATAGGTTACTAGTTTCACACGAAAAGGAAAAATCTGACCAAAAATCAAATCTAACTAACTACATGTTACTAATACATTACTTTGTCCAATAGTTTCTACGAAATTTTACAAATTAAAATAACGTGAATTGCTTCATCCATCAAGTTTCTTTGTTAAGTTATACAATAATCAACTTATCTTGGGAACAATCTTCAATGTATGTAGGGATGAAAATTACCGACGACGCGGGTCTATGAAAAGCTTACTTATTTTTGTTTTTATACAGCGGAAAGGAAATACAACTATTAATTAAATTATTATAATTAAAATTCATAAAAATTATATAATTTTTTTCTAAAGTTTTATACAATTTATAAATAAATTAGAAAAAATTAAAATTTCAATTTTTATATACTTTACAATTTTTACAAGTCATAAAATTTATATGCGTTATATAATTTGTACACGTTTTTAAAAAATAACATAATTCATTTAAATAAAATATATTTATTTTATTATTTTTTTATTTATATGTAGAATTTATTGAATTAATTTATTATATTTTATTTTCTCAATTGCATAATTTTTAATATTATTAACGACTTATATTATTATTTAATAACAATTGAATAAATTTTTATATTTAAATAAAGATAAAAAGATTATTATTTTTTATTAGATTCTTATAAAAATATAATTTAAATAAAAAGAATAAAAATATAAAAAATATAAACAAAATAAAAGAAAATAAATGATATAAATTTTTTTATTTTAATAATATATTAATATTATTTTATTAATCTATGGTTATTATTTATAAAAAAAAATAAAAGAAAATTAGGATTATTATTTTAACTCTAGTAGAGTGTATAGAGTACCACATTATAACCCTTTCTAGAGACACACCGTTAGTAGAGGTATCCGTGGCCTAAGTTCCAACGTGTCATAAGCGAAACAACATTTAAAGCCATAGGGCACGTGGCACGTGGTGACAGTTGCATACCAATTGTGGCAGAGCTGGGTCTTTCAAATTCATACATATGACCCTAAATTAGGGGTGGACGTCGCGGGCATGGGCGCTTTCGGAAAAGAAAAAAAAAAATGAAACCGCCTAATTTATGAATGAAATTTATTGGATAAAAATGAGTGGGACTTTATTGAATTTTTTGTTTTATTTTTTAAAAAAAAATATTAAACTTTTTTTGCTTTTATTTAAAAAAAATGGATCTTTTATAATTTATTGGTCCAACATGTCAATTTAAGTTTTATTTATTTGTAATAAGTAGTGTTATTTCTATTGTATATTTTAATTTTACATATTAATATATAATATAAAAGTAATAATATTAATATATAATATAAAAATAATAATAATAATATATAATATAAAAATAATAATATAATTCGGTTGAATTCGGATAGCGATGGATTTAAATTACTTATCTAATCCTAATCGTATAAAATCATATGAATTCTTATTTTTCACCCGTTCAACCATGAATACGAAAAAATCCGTCCGTAAATTTAAATTTTATATTGAGTCGATCGGGTTCGGGCAGATCCGAATATTATGTCCACCCCTACCTTAAACTCTAAATCAACAATAAAATATATTAAATTTAATTTCAGAAATTGAATTCTGTTTTTCAGAAGTTTGAGCTGGTTGATTGCTCGCCTTGCAGTTTCAAGTATACATTTTGCACATGATTCTCAAGGTTTTCTATGGAGAAAGCCAATACTGCACATCATTTCCGATTGCGCATGGAGAAAGCCATACTGTGCACATCATTTCCTATTGCCCATGTTGGCAATTTGCCATCTATTCACACTACAATGATAACAATATATTAGTTATTAATATATTTAAGATATGTTACTATCAAATATTTGAATTTCTTTATAAAATATATAAAATATATAAAATATCAAAATACATTAATTTAAATTAATGTTGAATATATTTAAAGATATTATTAAAAGATAAAAATAAAATACAATATAATATAATATTATATACTTTAATAGATTACATTAAATATTAAAATAGAATTTAATTTCTTATAATTTGTTTGTATATTTATAAAAATTTAAGTGATAAATAATTTAAATTTTCATAAAATAATAATAAAATATATTTTAAAATAGACTTTTCAATTCAAATCTAATAAAATATAATTCAATTTATCATATTCTTAAATTAATTATATGATATCTAAATTCATTTATCGACTAAATCCCTTTAAACACATATAATAGAATAAACTAATTTTAATTTTATTGTTAAATAAAAATATATTAAAAGATAATATATTTTATTAAATTTAAATTAATTTCGTCAATTTTTATTAATTCACTTTTTTAATATAAAAAATGCCAAAACACACGTAAACAAAGGAAATGGACTAGTCCCAAAATTAACCACAACAAAGAAAGGAAAACTTTTTAAATTTTATGAATAAAAAAATACAATGGAATTACTTTATCTTCTATGCTCTATCGTCTTCACTTCCTTCACCTCTCTTATTCTATCTCTTATCCTTCCTTTTCACGCGCTATGGCGGCGTTTAGGATCCTCACGCGCCACTTCTTCCTCTTCCAATGACGGAGCTGAACCAATATCTCTCTACGAAGGTACAGTCTATCATCAGCGCCGGCACCCCGTTCACCATTCCTTTCAATACCAAGTTCGCTACGCGCTTATTGATCTCGATCGTGAACCTCACGCGCCTCACGGTCATCTTTGTCCCGAAGAAGCTCGCAAAATCACCGATACCAATGGACCCGTGTAATGCTTTTTCTTTTACTTTTTCTCCATTGGGTTCCTTCAGAGCCATTCAAAATTTCATATTAACGTTTCAATTTTTTGTTTTTGTTTTGTTTGTGTTAAAAAATGAAGGTAAAATATGCTATTTTGTGAAGTTTGTTTTGATTTGAAATTGATTAATTGTTGAACCAATTTTGTAGTTTGCTTTTGACAATTCCTCCTAGTGTGGGGTACGAACAGAATCCTTTGAGTGTGTATTATTGCTACGATGTTGAAGATTCTGCTACACGTTTGAAGAAGTGCATTGCTGAGGTTTGTGAAAATTACGCTTTTTTTTCTTAGTTTTTGAGACTTTTGTTCTCTTTGGATTGACTTGAGTTTATCCGATGACATTAACACTTGTGAAACTATTTGAGAGAAATTAAGAAAAAAGGTTTATCTCAAGTCCATAAACCGTTTTCGGCTAATTTTCATAAAGTCACTTTGATAGTTTATCAAAACAACTTATCACTTATTTGATAACTGTTTTAACTTTTTTTTTTTTTTAATAGAAATAGCTTATACAAAAGTATATATTTGATAACTATTTATGTGATAAAAGCTTAAGATGATTATCTAAACAGGTTCAAAACTTATCTTTTAAGTTTACTCATATCATTAGCTATTCATCTTTTTTCGCTGGCAACTTCATTTCACTTGCTCAAACCAACTCTCTAAGTATAGGAGCATTGATTTTTAAATTAAGAAGATTAAGAAAGTTAATGCTAGTATTGTTTTTCTAAATTTAACTTTTACTTGAGATAATTGGTTTCTCTTTTCTTCATGATACTTATTATTACTAGTTAAAAGAAAAAGATTTACAATAACTATAAGTATTTTAATATAGAAATAATTAATGTAGTTACAAATTTGAAAGATATCCTATAAAAAGGAACATCGTGTTTAGAGACATAGGTAGAATAATAAGGCATACCTACAGATTTGGACCTTAGATTGAGTTTTTTTTTTTTTGGTATTAAGTATTGGACTGCATTTTATCAACTTTCTTTTCTTTATAGAATTTATCTTGGTTGAGTGAGAAACAGTATGGTGTTTTTCACTTTTATGTTGGATATGTAATAATTTGAACTCTAATGTTTGATAAATCAGGAGTCTTTTTCTATTTCTATTAATGTTGTCACTATTCACTAAGTAGAGTATTGTGAAACTACTGGCATTTTTGTTGCTTGTTTCAGGTAACAAATACACCATGGGCTGAAAGAGTAACTTTTATTTTCAATCCTCATTCTGATCTAGTGGCCAAAGCTTTACATGTTAGTCCTTTTATGGTATGTAAAACAATATTATGCCATTTTGCTTATTACAGATTTTAGGACACTTTGGTTCAAATTGCTATTTGTTCTAATTTTATCTATGTATTCAGAAAACAACAGTTACTTCCTCAGTTTCACTCTATCCTTAATTAAGTTGTGTATTCAAATTAGGCCTTAAGATAAAAATGACAGTAAATTAAAATAGTTTATCAGTAAGCATTTCCCTGAATTTATGACAGGATATGCTTGGGAGTTGGAATATCAAAGCAAATGATCCTGGAGAGAATCTTACCTTATCAATTTCAGTCCATCATCCTGAGTTTGGAAACTATTTTACTGCTAGTTTGAAAGCCAAAAAGTTGTGCTCATCGTCGTCGTTAGATCATGCAGTTTTCTTTTGGTTGATGCCTCATAAGGTTGCTGTATGGATATATTGGCATGTAAGCTTCAGTTTTCCTTTACATTCTCATTACTGTGTTTTCAAATTTCAATTGATTTCTCATACATGTACTAAATTTATTGTGTTCATCCTCCAGGCTTTAAAATTGTGGTGGAAGAATGTGCAATTTATACAACACCCTAGATATATGATTCCGACGTACAGAGACGAAGCTTTAATACGTGATCGAAAACTGCAGTGTTGTGTATTGAGTGATGATAATAGACATGTACAACAAAGAGGAAGCGATCGAGCCTGTTTAGCCGAATCAAGCCCTAGAGACCGGCGGTTTCGATGGATCGATGCTAAATGGCCATGGTCATAGAAAATAGGAAGCATATGCTTAACAAACATTTCCAAAGGGGTAATAATGGTAAACATGTAGACTGAGTTTGTATTCTGGTTTCAACTATCATTTCTTTCATTCAAAGGGTAACTGATCTCTCACCTCTCTCCATTGTATAAAGCAAAGTAAAAAACTATCTGCCTATATTTTGAAAAGCTTGTTTTAAGAATTGGAATGGACTCACCAATGTGATTGATTGGTTCAGTTAGAGATGGAAAAAATATTCGTATCTGTGGGTACTGCAAATAAAATCTCCTTAAATTTTGTCATTTTAGCTATATTTAAATCTATAAATTTATCATCTTTTTTAATTTAAAAATTAAGAAAATTTATTAAACTTTTAACCTTCAGACCCAAAACCTTTTAAATCTATATCTTACAAAATGAAATCTCCAAATTCATATTGAATGATTACCAATGTTTGAATTTGAATGATTACAATTATGGTTACCTTAAGTAGTTGACTACATGAGTAGGAGGGACTAGCTATTCCGATGATTCATTGTCGAGAAAAGAGGCAACAATAACCCATTGTTATTATTGTTATAAATGTTGGTTAATTTTATTTCGGAAATAGTTAGGTATTCATCTCTAATACAACTTTAAGTGATTATGAGTCTTATGTGACATCAATGTTGAATGCTAATAACTGATTACATGACACGAATATTAGATTAGTGGTGTGTACTTAAATTAAACATTCAAATAAATATGTTTGATATTCTAACTAATTTGCTTAAGATGAATAAGAATATTGTGTTATTAAACTTTTAACCTTCAGACCCAAAACCTTTTAAATCTATATCTTACAAAATGAAATCTCCAAATTCATATTGTATGATTTTTAATAACAAAACTTTTAACTCAAACATCACAAAACCAATTAACCAAATAATCATATTTTATATTCCCCTTTTCTTCAGCAGCAACAACCCTTTCACCGATTTCACTACCACCGCCATTTGTACATTACTACTTTCCCCAACCGATTCCAACTCACTTGACTCGTTTTTCACTCATCAACTCGGACTGAGTCAACTCACCTAAATGCTTATTTTCAAACCCTTTCTTATTCATGGGTTAGAGTTTTGTTTTTAAAATCATACAAATGTTCTGTATTAAAAATCTCCAAATCCCTAACAAGATGAATGGATTTAGAGATTTTTTATTTTTTAGAGTTAGAAAGACTATGGATGTGAATTTGTAAGCTGTAAATTTGAAAGAGTATAAATTTAAAGTTAGGTTTGATAAATTTTTTGAATTTTTAGATTGAATGAATCATAAATTTCTAGATTTATGTGTTTGAGATAACAAATTTAATATTTTTTTTTTTAGAAATTGACTGGAAAAACCAATTAGATTAACAAAAATGCAGTTAAGGGACAAAAATAGAGCAAAAAATAATTAGAAGAGTAAAGTAAAATCTAAAAATGAATTAAAAAATTAAAAAAAGTAATTTAATCAATAAAATGTGATAGAAATAATTAGTGATTGTGTCTCAATCTCTTATGTCAGATCTATTTCTTCGTGACCACATGTATTTCGAAAACTAAAACATGACAATGTTATATTAATCACAATTAAACTGACGTAGTTGAATTCAAACTTCTTAAAGAAAGTCTTAGGTTTAAGTATTGAAGATGGAAAAATAAATAATAAAAAAGAAAGACACCACTAAAGATGATCATCCATAATCTTTTACGGAGATTAATCAATAAATACTTCACATAATTGATCAAAACCTTGAAAATTATATATAACTTATATTAATCAAAATGAATGAAAAAAAAAAAAAGTAGACAGTTTTGCTCTCTTATACTAATCAATTTTGCTTGAATTATTCAAAATTTAATGTTAGTTTAAGAGGTCTTAATTCAAAATAAAACATTGACTTTATAAAAAGTATAATTTTATTCGTAAATTTTTATAACATACAACACGATATTTTATACGTTTACAAATTAGATATCTATTTTGCATATTTTGAAATCAAAGAAAATTAAAGCCTTAGGCTTAATGTACTACGCTTTGATGAATATGGTGACTCAACAAGTCTATTCCCTTTATCATCATAGAAAATTGAATCTTTAAATTCAAGTGGTTGACATTTCTCACCCATCAATATGTTCTTCTTCCACAAACACATATCATCATCTTTCACCTTTGACTTGTATTGATCAATTGCCTTGCTCATTATTTTCTTTAGGGTCTTCTTTGAGTTATTAGGTGTTAACCCTTTTTGTTGTTTTGTTTTGAAATAAAAAGGTATAGCACAAGTCACATGAAATACAATTTTGTTGGCATCCCTCGTGCTATCAAAGTGTGTCATGGAGAGAAGTGATATTGTGAATTGAATGTATATTTTCCACACATAGATTGGTTTGTATATATGGTGGAGGATGGTGAAAGAAAAAAATGATATATTTTATATAATAATTTTTTATAAAAAAATATGTCAATAATTAAATAAACTTCTTAAAAAGTAATATAATACTATTATATTTTACTAGAAACAATTAAACGGTCAAATTATATTAACTTTCAAGAAAAAAAAAATAATTAATTAATACTTATTATATATAGTATATACTTAAAATTATTTTGAAAATTACCTTAATACTGATTCAAAGTGAAGTAATATTCAAACATAATTTTTTTTTTCAACAATATTCAAAACTATTAAATATGAAACAATTAACATTAAACTTTAAAATACAAATATAAAGTTATCTCGTAAAAGTACATCTCCTTTACAAGTGAATTGTATAAATAAAGAGTATAAGGGGCCACTCACATAATAACACTATTAAATATTAAAGTATATATCTAGCATCTTTTTGAAAAGCTTATTCAGCTATGTATGTATCACATTTTTTTTCTTTTCCATTCCAAAATCAAATGAATAATGGAATTTGTCACAAACAATTTGTTAGAAAAATAAAAAGTTAAATTCATAGATCTATTTCATAAAAATAATCGCAACAAAGAT
>JBBPBT010000629.1:3847045-3863653 GCA_037974875.1 Cicer bijugum | reverse complement strand
ATTAATATTTTAATTAAATTTAATTTTAATTTTGATTGTGTTTCAAATCATGATTGGTAATTGATATAATTTCAAATCCTGTACATTATTCGAGTGCATTTAAAAAAAAATTAAATTAAAAACAAATAATTAAATTTACAATTAAATTTATTTTTTAATTATCAATTTTAATTTAATTTTGATTTTGATTATGTTTCAAATTAGTAATTTTAAATGGTTGATATAATTTAAAATCCCATACATTGTTCGAATGCATTTAAAAAAATTAGATTTAATTATATATTTAGTTATCTATTTTATCAAATTCACAAAAAAGTCTCGTATTTTAAAATTAATTTTGGTGGTCTTTCTATTATTAAATATTATTGTAATTTTGATATCAATTTATAATTTTTATTTCAGATTAAAAATCGTGGTTGTTTGTCATAAAGTTAATATTTTCTGAAAAATTTACAATTGAGATAATAAATAGTAATTTCTAAGAAAAAAAATCACCATATTAAAGGTCAAAGTCAACAAATTTCATGATAGAAATATTATTAGGGATGACAATTAGATCCAGACCCAGTGAGTACCCGCAAAAAAATCCACAATGGGTAGGGTAAAAACCCGCATAATGAGTATGGGTACGGGAACAGGTAATTACCCGCAAAATTAAGCGGGTATGGGTACGGGTACTATAGTACCCGCCCCGCACCCGCACTTATATAAATATATTATTTATTTATTATACTAATATTTAGTATAATTAATTGTTTTCCTTTATGTTTTAATATCTATTAATATCATTTGAACCATTACAATATTTATAATCAAATCAAAAGATAAACGTTTGCAAACTTTTTAAGAATTTGATTATGATTAATAGTTAAATAATTGTGACTTTATAACTAAGAATTATATCTTATTAATTGTGTCTTTATAATTATACTTGCAACTTATAAATTGTTTTTACTGATCTCAAATAATATTGTCGTAAGACTTGCAACTTCATAAAATATTATTATGGATATTTGAATGTGTATTGTAACGAGTGTTCACTTGAAATGTTTTGAGTTAGAAAATATTTTGGTTTATAATATTTTATGATTTAATTTATGATATTTGGATAATTTTTAAATGGATAAATACCACATATAGTCCCTTAACTTAATTTCAGTTAACGTTTTAGTCTTTTATCTTTTTCTTCCCCCGATTTGGTCCTTTATTTTAATTTTAAGTGTCAATTTGATCTTTTATGTTTTAAAATGTCAACAATTTTATCTTTATTTTATGCAAAAATTCATCAAAAATTTCAAACAAAACACATAAAATTAATTATCAACCTCAATATAATACTATTTCATCAAATTTATAACTTAAATCTTTAAATAAACTCATATTTTTATCTCTAACAACATCAAATAAAGAATGACAAAGATGAGTTTATTTGAAGATTTGAGTTACAAATTTGATAAAGTTTATTTTATATTAAAGAATATAACTAAATTTATGAGTTTTGTTTGAAAATTTTGATGAATTTTTGTAAAAAAAAAAAATAACATTGTTAACATTTTAAAACAAAAAAGATTAAATTGTCACTTAAAATTAAAATAAATGACAAAATCGGGAAAAAAAAGATAAATGATTAAAACGTTAACTTAAATTAAGTTAAGGGACTATATGTGGTATTTATCCATTTTAAATTTAATCACAAAATAATATTTATTTATCGATTTATTTTAGTTAAAGTGTGGGTAATGGGTACGGGTACGGGCACTTAGTACCAAGAGGGTAAGGGTACGGGTATTAAAGTTGACACCCAAGAGGGTACGGGCTGGGTATGAGTATTTTTTTAAACTGCGGGTATGGGTACGAGTACTATAGTACCCTACCCAAAACCTACCAATTGCCATCCCTAAATATTATGTGTACAAATTTGATGATGGAATAAGCGTAATTTATTTATAGTATAAATAGATTGAGACATTGTTATTTAGATAAACTTAATATCCATCGGGTTATCTTCCATAAGAATAGGTGTGCAAAGAAGAAAAACATGACAAAATTGTATTTGGAGGAGTAGTTTTATGCATATGACACATTATTATATTGTAGTCATCATCATTCTGTTTTATAAAATAAATAAGATAAATTTTATCCATAAGTGTAATATTTGAATGTTGAAGCCTCAAAGTTGAAGCAAAAGAAGCTGGAAAACATAGTAAGCTGACACGTTTGATCATCATCAAACGACATAATTGATTCCAACTGGATTGTGTTCAACGTGATTCATTTTCTATTTCTCACGTTAGGGTTTTAACTTCTTCTTCTTCTATCCAATTATCATCAATCAGGTATGTGATTCGAGTTTTTCACAATTCGTCCCAATATTCGTTTTCTTCTCATTCGCACGAACTATCCATTGTAGCTTTAAGAAAGTTCAATTTTATTTTATAACATAACAATTTGGGAATACTCATTTTCATTCGCCGCGTATCCTTTTCAAGCCGTGTATGGTTCCTTGAAATACAACGCGATATCTTAAGAATCTATAATTATTGTAAAGCTTAAGTTTTTGATACAATATATGATTGGATTGTCTTTTCGAGTTTTACTAAGGTCCATGACACAGTTTATTTTAGTTGAATTATGATCTGTGACTTTGCTATGACTTTGTCTTATCATTCTGTTTCAATTATCATCAACTGCAATTATTTGTGCTGTGTTAAATCTTGTTTATATATGTATTTTAATTTTGCTGTGTTTATGTTCTTATTCTGTTAACTGATTATTAATAAGTAGGTGTATGTAGATCTGTAATTATTTATTTTCAGTACCTTGATATGGCAAAAAAGGTGTCAAATTTAGTACTTTTTTATTGTTTCTTTGAAATTTTTCATCTGAAGAGTGGCATGGGGAGAAAGTGATGTGAAATTTAAACATTGTTATATGGCTGGTTATTATGCATGTATGATGTATCTGAAAGAATGTTTTGTTTTCGGGAACTGATGCAGTGATTTATAGAATGGGTGAGACCGGTAAAAGATATCGTCCACGGAGAGACCGTGATGGAGACAACAAAAATCAAAAGAGGCGTGTGAATGACAGAGATGAAAGGGACAAGGGTGAACTGATTGTGTATAGGATACTCTGTCCGGATGGAGTTATTGGGAGTGTTATTGGTAAGAATGGAAAAGTTATAAATTCGATAAGGCAAGAGACTAGGGCAAAAGTCAAGGTTGTGGATCCATTTCCGGGTGCCAAGCATCGAGTTATTACTATTTATTGTTATGTTAAGGATAAGGAAGAAATTGAGGTCGACGATGAACTTGACAATGAAAAGCCTTTATGTGCTGCCCAAGATGCTCTTCTCAAGGTTCACTCCGCCATTTCAAATTCCATAGAAACTGTTGGAGATTCTGAGAAGAAACGGAAGATTAAGGATGAATGTCAAATCCTTGTTCCATCAAGTCAGTCTGCCATTATGATTGGCAAGTCTGGGGCTACCATTAAAAGACTTAGAGGTAAGACAAAGACAAATATCAAAGTCATTGCAAAGGATGCGGCTGACCCTGAGCACTCGTGTGCTATGGAATTTGACAATTTTGTGGTGGTAGGTAAATTTAATATTATCAAACATATTCACTTGCCATTGAACTACTGCACAGATTCATAACATTTTTACAACTTTGATCAGCACACCGGCATATAAATCAATCTTAGAAACATGCCAATTTCTCTTTCATGTAGCGATAATAGCAATTATAGTGGTGTTATAGGTTGTCAACTTTACTTTTTGTAGTAGGTGTGTTTTGGGATAGTAATGTTGTGAACATTAAATTTTGTATGATTAATATTTTTAATTATTTATGCTTACCATTGAGCTTGCTATTTATGTTTTCCAAAACTTGTGTGCATTAGACTCAAATATTTTCTGGTTGTTGAAACAATTCTCAAATATTTTCTGGTTGTTGAAACAATTCTTTTGCAGTACATTTCTATCTTATTTTGTGCTTGTTTCTATTGAGTAGATTACAGGTGAATCAGAAGCTGTAAAAAGAGCATTATTAGCAGTTTCATCTATTATGTACAAATTCTCACCCAAGGAGGACATCCCTCTTGACACAACTATACCTGAAATCCCTCCTAGCATTATCATTCCTTCTGAAATTCCTATTTTCCCACCTGGTGGACTATATCAGCCTTCAGATCCTATTATCCAACCCAGATCTGTTCCTCAAATTATAGGTGCTACAACTGTCCAAGATCTGCATGGTTATGCAGATACAGGAACTGCATGGTCTCTGTACTCATCTGCCCTTCCGGTAGTTTCCAGTCTTGGTTCTTCCCAATCTGAAGAATTAGTTGTAAGAATGCTGTGCTCCTCTGATAAAATTGGACATGTCATTGGGAAAGGAGGGGGTACTATTAAACGTATGAGGCAGGCTAGTGGTGCTCGTATTGAGGTCGATGATTCCAAGGCTCGTCGTGAGGAATGCTTAATCACTATAACTGCAACAGAGGTGCGTTATCTGTGCTTCTTCCATTTGTTTTTATAAGATATAATTTCACATCTATTTTACTTGTTCTTAGAGTAGGGTTAACTTGGTGGAGTACTGGTGTCCAGGATATAGGTTCTCATAGAAAAGCTTTGACTTTTTCTACTTTTCAACATTCTTGTTTTGGGGGAGGTTGTCATTTCTCAAAGTTATATGAAATAATTAGAAAATGAAAATCATGTAAATCTTGAGTATTGAGTGTGTGCTATTCTGTTATCATAAGAAATGAATTATCATGTAGTATGTATGTTTTGCAGTCTTCTAGTGATCTGAAATCCATAGCTGTTGAAGCTGTTCTACTGCTGCAAGAGAAGATAAATGATGAAGATGATACACCGGTTTCAATTCGGCTCCTTGTTCCGTCTAAAGTAATAGGGTGTATTATTGGGAGAAGTGGTTCAATCATAAATGAAATTCGGAAGAGAACTAAGGCTGATATTCGAATCTCAAGAAGTAATAAGCCTAAATGTGCAGAGGACAATGATGAACTCATTGAGGTTTGAATTATTTTTCACTTCATTTTTTCTTTGTTTAATTTGTTTTTCAGTTTTATTCAATCTTCTTTTTCAATTTATGATTTAGGTGGTTGGTGAAGTTGATTATGTGAGAGATGCACTAATCCAGATAGTCTTGAGACTAAGGGAGGATGTATTGAAAAAAAGGGACACTGACCATAATCCCCCCATAGGTGCTGAATCCTTCTACTCGGGCAGTTCTGTTCTTTCAGCACCATCTATGGCGCCTCCAGTTCCCACTGCTGCACTAGCTTATGATCAGAGGACTGGAAGTGGAACTGGGCTGGGCATGCATTCTTCTAGCAGCCTTTATGGATATGACTCCTGCTCGGTATGATAATGTATTCCTTTTCATCAAAGAAGGTTTGCTTCAATGTTATATGACAGAATATTTTTATTCACTGTTTTTTTCCACATTTCTCCTCAAGTAATCAAGTCTATGTTTGGGGTGAAATTCTTTCTACTATTAAGTCTTAAAAAATATTTGGTCCTGTTCGTTGTGGTTAGTAAATGTCATACTCTTATGTTATATTAGTTTACTAAGGCTTGGTAATATCTTATGCCCAATGCTTATGTTCATTGATATTATTCTTTTGAGACTAATTCTAATTAGACAATTTCATCAAGTTTAGGTGCAGCAAATAATTTTATTTTCTTCATCATATGAAATATGGATAAGGATGTTTTTTCAGCTGTACATTAATTTAAAATGGTAAAATCTTGTAGCAATACAAATTGAAATTATATTAGTTAACAATGCAAAGTCTATCTTCTAGTTTTTTAGTTGACTTGGTTGGATATAGTCGTTATGAAGTTACGAGTACTGTTATAGTCAAGTAGTTAGTTATAGTGAATGCCGATGGAGTTTAGCTGTCCTTTCTTCATCAATTTTAGCTTTCTTTTCATCATTATATCTTCCAGCATGGTCTAAAGTCTACCTTATCTAGTAGACTAGTACAATATATGGAAACTTGCTGCTGGCTCTATCTTTACTGTCTTCTTTCTATTGTAACATAATCTACTTCTATTTTCAATTTGTGATCATATGTTAATGTTACTGATATTTTCACTTGTTTGCTTCTTTATAAAAGATGGGGGACGATGGCTATGGATCTATGTCTTCATATGCTTCCAAGCTGTATGAAGGGTTAGTGTATACTGTTATCGAAGTTATATTTGTTCTATAATTTACAATTGAGTTGGTCCCTTTTCTTTCTCCCTCTCTTCCTTAGCCGTATGTTAAGTTGATTCAAATTTCCATCTCACGTTTCTTTGCCTTTGTTAGACATAGTTTGCCTCCCATGTCAACATTGGAGATGTTGGTTCCTGCTAATGCTGTTGGCAAAGTGATGGGTAAAGGTGGGGCAAATCTAGCCAATATCAGGAAGGTTAGTTCACACATTTTAATTTACTTCACTTTTATTCTATGGAAGAGGGAAATCATTCACGGTTTGAAAGGCATATCTCTCTATTGGGATTCTTTGATTCCTCACCTAATTACATATGATGTGATGCATTCAGGCCCGTCATTCGTCGTAATGTGAAAGATAATACATTACTAGACCAAGAACCCTTATCTATACTTATGCTAGATTGCTAATCATATTCAAATAAGAAAATAAATCATGAAAATAACTGTGAAATATGGAAAATAAGAGATACTCATATAAAAATAATCCGAAGAACTAAATTAAGATACTTTAAGATGAGATCAAGCTTTTATTAAATATTTTTTCATTGTTTAACACATTCTATGGCCGAAGGAAAATAATTCATGGTCAAGTTTAATTCTTAATGTTTCATATTACTTAACTCCTCCCTTGGCTGCATTGTGATAGTATGCATCTTATGCATCCAGTCATCGGTAGTAAAGTAGAAGATAGACATCTGACTTTTTTCACCATGTGGTGTGATTTGTCATAAGATGGAAACAACAGTTCTGGACAGTAACTAATCAGGGAAAAACAGAGTATTAAGGGTTTTTTTATGGTAAGGATAAGAGACGCATGGTATGATAAGCTGTCAAACCCTGTCTTAATCTAGTGTTTGTTGAGGCAACAAGATAGGATAACTCAATCTTTTGTCTCTTATCCTATCATATGACCATCTACTTAAAATTTTATTTCAAGAGGAAGGTTGAATTAGAAACTAAAAATTGTAATAAGAAATTTGTTTTTGAGTTCTCTCTCTCATAAATATAATTAAAAATTTAATAAAATGTAATAGCATTTAAAATAACAACTAAAAACTAAAAATTGTAATTTAATATTGAAATCATAAAAAGAAACAAAAAATTAACTCAATCAAGTTTATACATCTTTGAAATAGCATGGACTACTAATTTGTTGATATCCATTACACATGTACTTCATTGATTGCGTATTTTAAGCCGGGTTGTTTCAATTCAGATTTCAGGAGCAACAGTAGAGATTTCTGAGTCCAAATCTTACCGGGGTGATCGTGTTGCTTTTATTTCTGGCACATCCGAACAAAAGCGCGCAGCTGAAAACTTGATCCAGGCTTTTATAATGGCTACATAAGTTTTCAGAGTTATTTCAGGTGTTTTGGAGGTGAAAAAATTAATTCTCAATGCATCTATTCATTCCCCTTACTCCGTTTACATCTAGGTTGGTCTGGAGAGAATATCCTGTAGGGTTCTTTGACTGGACTCCTGACTCTTCCATAAGTGACTAGCAAGACCAGAACAACCCTTGCTGGTTTAGTATCTTGGAGCTGTAGTTCCTTCCTTCGCTTTTTCTTAATCTTCTCTTCATCTGTGATTTGTCTTAGGAATGTAGAATCTTTCTGTCCATTCATGCTGTTTTTCCATTGATTAGTGTGGAATCGTCTTTATCTCCATGGATTATTATCAGAGGAACCATAAAGCGTTGTTTATGTTGTTGACTTGTTTCTTCTGGTTCAATCTTATGTTCTCCTTTCTTGCTGAAATGATCGGTCCTACTGATGCAAACAAAATGCAAGATTCTCTTGCAATTTCCTCTTTCCAGTATCCATGGTTTGTGAGTTCTTCAGTCAAAAATATGGAAGCTGCCTCGCGAAGTTGAAAATTTGCCAATCATTTTCCTCCTCGCTATTTCCTGTATCTAATAATAATTCAGTGTAAGTGAAGGCATTTGAAAACATGACAATTTATTTACTGTTTGATTTCCAGGCCTCTGGTCAGCTTGTTACCACACCAACGGCACTTTATTATATGCCTGTAATCTGCAAAACCAGTGGAATATATTTTGTAGAACACGTGTTCTTCCTTTTCACTTCTTGGTTGTCTTGTGATGGATTCCACTCACTAGGAAATGTCTGCTACTGCATTTTATTGTAACAGTCCTTCCCCTCTTCCAACGTGGCTCAAAATGATTTTATTGGATCTCCTAAATCATGTTAACATGATATCTATATCTGCTACCTGGCAGCATATACATTATCATGATTGCAACTTGACATATATCTCATCGAATCTCCCAAATTCTATCAATTTGAATTCATGCTTTGATCTCTACATGTGCTCTATGCGGCTTATCATTGTATTATTCGCAACTTATTTCAACTCGTATAGTTGATAACTGAATTTTGGTAACCAAGATATTAAATTGATCCAACTTTTGTGATTTTCCCAAATGGAAATTAAAGTTGTTGGTATTGGTTAGGCATCACCTCTTCAGACTTTTCTATTCAACTAATGTGACTAGTGCGTTAAGATTACGTGATCCTATCATATCATCATTTAACTCAGCTGTATCCTCATCTTTTGCTGAAAAAACATTGAAATTAACTGTTGCCGTGCATTTAATATCATCCCGACAGCATCTATGTTCTAAACTTTCTTCCCATGCCATTAGTGACTGACCCCTCAAGGTTTCTTCGATGGCTTAAGTATGTATTTAATCTCTGCCAATATGTCTCACTCCAGTTTTGGATTCTAATAAAAAATTATATTTAGATGTACTAAAAAATTCAGAATGTATTGTTTTAAGTCCCGTTTGGATAAATACTTAAAGATGACATACTCTCTAACACACATTTCAACGCATTTACTTCTATTTGTTGAAATTTACACGAGTCCTACCAAATTGTGTGGGTTTCATTTAAAATTGTTAGGATCCACGTAAATTTTATCCAATAATAGTGTATTGAAAAATATGTATTAAAGAATGTGTTGTTAGCATTATTTATACCTAAATCCAACGCTTACAACATAAGTGTTTATCATATAAGTGCATAAGCGCTATAAGGTGATTTCATAAGCTATCTTAGATAGCATGTGGAATTTAGTTGAAAACAACTTATAAACATTATTGTAAGTTGTCTCCATAATTTTTCCAAACAGTTTTACAAGTATTTATGTCAATAGATAAGTTCAAATAAGTCAAATCAAACACTCCTTTAGTCTCTTCTGATAATCTACATCTATTTTAGTCTCCTCTTTAACAAATATTTTCATATCATGAAACCTCTCCACTACAATCCTCGCTTAATCACAACTTCACTCTCTCCCAATTCAATCAATGGTTTTGTCCTTTATCTATTCCATAGTTGGGAGCTTGACCTAGTCAAACACCTTTTTCTCACAATTCTCATTCATCAAGGTCTTGAGCACTAGCCAAACCACTTTAAATTAACGTTGGCACTCCTAAATATCACATAAGTAGAACGATTCGCGAACACCTACCTATATGGGAACTAACTATGACACCCTCAAATGACTTGAAGCCAGAAGAGCATAATCCAAGGTCTTATTGAGGATCTCATTTGAATCTATGTTGCCACAGTCCAACTTTAAAATAATCAGACCTAAATTCAAATTGTTTAGGGAGGACTTGTCTACCATTAACTTTTCTTGACATTTTGCTTCATCGGAGACAATGAGTTTTGGTCCTCAATTATGAGTTTTGTTTAAATCCTTCATTTTTTCCATACAGTTGGTTTTCATCTTTGTCGAAACTTGTTTTCTTTGAGATTATGGCATAGCAAACCAAATGTCACGTAAGCAATGCTACATGACATCAACGTGAAAACAATGAGACATTAAGCCAATGTTTGGTCTTGCAGCCAAGTTACCGGTGACATGCATTGAGACAGAAGCTCCGATACTTAGCTTCATAAAATCACAACATAAATGGTATTGGGACGCGATATTAGTTATTTGGACGCACAATCAAACATGATGTAAGCCTTCTTTCTATAATGTGCTATGATCAACTAGATAAAATGAGGGTTAGTCTTGAAAATTTGGCTTTTCAGACTGACTAAGCTAGTCATATATTCTCTTGGATGCCCTTTCTAGTTTGATAAGCCTCCGTTGACAAAAACAAGTCTTCGTAGAGTCTCTCTTCAGTTTAATTGTGCTCTAAATATATATATCAAATGAAAGAAGTTTTATAATGAGACTGTCAAATCTTGACCATACAACCATACGTGGATGATTAAGATTAAAAGAAAAAGTCATGTGACTTTTTTAAATAATAGTTTGACACTTAAATAACTCTTAATTATGACGTATGATTGTATGATACGTTTCCTATATATATATATATATATACATTATACTTAGATAAATTCCCTACTTTCAAGGTTGCTGTAAATTTTCCAACCATTCAATTCCCTTCTATTTTTCCGTATATACATTATCCCCAACTCTTTTATTCTTTTCCCGTCATTCTTTGTAAGGATGACTAGTTTTAGTTTGGTCCATAGGCAACCATTGTTATTAATGGGTGTTATTAATGACACTTAAAGCACTTGTTAAAAAAAACTAAAAAAGAAATTAAAAACAACTTTTGAGTGTTAAATCTCTCCTTTTTCACAATTTCAAAGTTTAGATTACACAGTTTTCAATACTTTTGAGTTTAGCGTTTCCCTTATTAGTTGCATATGTTGATGATGCCATCTGCGCTATGTATTTGGTTTGTCTCGGAGATTGATTTATCTGTCCACTATTTCATGTTTATGTGTATGATTCATTGAGGATTAGAATTGTATTAAAACTTTGATATCGGAAACCTTTATTAATTTATTTTATTTTATTTTATTATTATTATTATTATTATTATTATTATATGAATTTGCTTTTGTTATTATTATATTGCTTTTGTGTTTAAGTTGATTTGAGCTCATTAATTAAATGAAATGGAAACTAGGAATTACAATAATGTTTCAATAGTATTTGTTTGTGATGATGACTTTCCAATCAAAACCATGTATATGTATACAAAGATGTGATGTCAGGTATCAAATTGATTGAAGCTTTCGATAACTTTTTGACAATATGTGATTTTAATTAATTCATTTGGTGGATCATAGTCATAATATATTAATGATGGATCATACATACAAAATTTTAGACATTCATAAATGTCATTTGAAAATAGATATCTACATGTATCTTAAATGGTAGAGATATTTCCTTAAAATAAATTATAATAAATTATCAATTAACAAATAAACTACGGGATTTTATTATGAATAGAAGTTGTACGAATTTAAACCCTATAAAAATCCGAAAACAATGATAGAGTGAAAAATCTTTCAGACACTTTTTGAAGCTTTTGGGAAAGACAAAGAGTGTTCACATATGTTTGGAATTAAGGTGGATCTCCCACCTATTGTGTGTCCATTGAATGAAACATTTTTTAGTTTCTTAAAATTCATCTTAGGGATGCAATAATTTACTATGCAACACTGTTTTTCTTATATCGCCTTACCAAAATGTAGCCGTGAAAAGAATAAAACATTATACTTTAACAATTTAATTGAGATAGGGTTTAGTGTTATTGGATCTGCAAGATTCAAATTATCACGTTGCAATTTGGTTGAAGTTGCATTTTGAAAGTGATAAACAATCATAATATGGGAGTGTTTCTACAGCATTTTTAAACGTATTTATTCTTAGAGTTTAAAGATAATGTACAATAATAATATAAAGTTATTTTACATTATTGTTTAATCATAACTATTTAATTTATGACATTTAAATTAAATGTTGTTATTGAATATTTTGTGGATGTGACAAATTATTATTAGTTGTAGGTGTATCATTATCATTTTCATGGGTCTAAAATAGACTACTTAAACAAGGAGACCTTTTTTGAACGGCAACTTCAACTTGTTACACAACACAATCCACAAGGATATGGACCACACTGCAACCAAAATAGCTTTTCATCATTGAATCGATTTTTGTTGCAAAATGCAAACAAACCGTTCAAGTCAATTTGCATTTTACAATGTTTTCCCGAGAAGGAACTATTTCTCACCATTAATTATAATTTGATTATAAGTATGTATTGAGTTATTCATATTTTTGGGTGTAAAATACAACATTCATCAAACTCAAGAGAAGGAAGAGTTGGAAAAATCTAAAAAAGTTAATTTAGCATCTTGGCCTTTGAAAATGTAAAAGGTCATAATATAGTATCTCAAATTTGTGAAATAAGATCTTATTTTCTTAAATTAAAGAATATTTGTCAATTTAGTCATTTTCACAAATTTAACACTCCGTTTTAAATGTTTAATTTTTATCTTGGTGCATATCTAAGTCTTTAATTTACAAAAGTCAAGGATCACTTCAATGAAATGACTAATGATGTATTTTTTATCTTTATTTTCGTTAAAGGCCTAAATGGTTTGTCGTAATAGTTTTTAACTCTAAAATTTCGTGTTAAATTTACTTGTCTAATTTTTAAAGTTTTGTTGTTTTGTGTTATTAATATGTTAATTAAATTATTGTGGGTTTAAATATGTTTTTGGCTTATGTAAATATATATTTTTTAGTTTTAGTTTCTGTAAGTTTTTTTATTTAGATTTTGTCTTTGTAAAATCATTGATTTTAGTCTCTCACGTCTAACGAACGTTGTAAAAAGAGAATTGTCAAACAGCTGTGACACGTGACTCTATAAATGCATATAAACACATCATCTTTTATGATATATTAAAAATTAAAATGTTTTATATTATTAATTAATAAATATATTTTTTATCATTTAATAATTAGTGTTATTTTATAAATAAAAAATACATGAATAGAAATTAAAATAGGCGTTTGAGGGTTTTTGGAAAACTCGTTTTCTTTCTTGTCATAAATTATATAATTTTTCTCTTCTTGACTCTATCCATTAACATATCTCTCTACTATCAACTATATACCACATAAATATGGTAGGAGGAGAATGTCGATGATACTAATGGAGTGATGGATAAAAGTAGAGAGACGTTAATAAATAGGGTATAAAAAGAGAAGAGTTATACGATTTATGAAATAACAATAGTTATTAAATAATAAATAATAAATTCATTTGTTGATAATATAAAAAAATTTAATTTTTAATATATCATAAAAAATATGTATTGGTGTGCATTTATAAGACTCCATGCCACGACTATTTCTTCTTTTTATAAAGTTGACATTAGAAATCAATTACTAAAATTGTCTCTGATTTTATATAGACTACATAGACTAATAACATATTTAAACAAATTATTGCAAAAAAAGAAACTTACATAAACTAAAATCAAAAAATATTTTACCAAGACTAATAACATATTTAAACAAATTATTGCATGTGAGTCTACAAATCTATCATTTATATTCTTGCAAGAAAAAAAATGTATAATTCATAACAAAATTGTGATATATCATAAATCATTTTGTTGATCATGAGAATACAAATGTGATAACCCACCCATGAACACTTTTAGTGACGTATCATTACTACTTATTTGCTTATTTATCTTTGATGTTTTTAATATTATTTAAGAAACGATGAGCATGGTTGTGACTTGTGAAGTAGACTACGTATTCAAGCAAAATTAATAAAAGTTACTTTAAGCCTAGTTCGGATTAATACGTAAAGTCGCAAAGAAAATTGAATTATAAAAGATTAATCGTATAAAAATAACACATGTACTTTATGCAAAACTAGAGTGTTACGTACGTACATTATAATCTAACACGAGTGATCAATGTAAGTTTTATTTTATTTAATTTATTTATTAATTAGTACATAAATTTTGTATCTCCAATTTTAGAATCCTATAAATATTTAGAAGCAATCTAACAATATTTAAGTCGTAACTCAACCGATAAAATATTTATATTGTTACATTAAATATCTTATTCAAAATTCAAATCGATAACTCGCACTTCTATGTGAATTTTATAGTAGTATTTTTTTTAACTTTTAAAATAAAATAAAAACAATTGAGATATTTCACCTTAAAGTTTTTGAATCTTTTCTGAATTTGATTGTTCTATACTAATTCTAATGAAACATTAATGCATAGTTTTTGAACTTTAGCAATCAATCATTTTGTAAGGATATGTGACTCATACATCACAACAACGTTAGTTTTATAAATTTTGTAATCGATGTAAAGAACTTATTACTATATAAATGTAACAATTAATTTTTAAACCATATGACCTACTTTTACCTTAATTAATGAGTCACTATTTATAACCTAACTTGCTTTAATCGTTATTCACAAAATAGGAATTGACCATATTTTGCATTCCAAAGTTGATAGTGGTAAAGTAAGGTAATATATATTTAATTTGCGTGTTTTGTGTTTGTACTTAATTTTATACGAGTACGGAAATTGCAATCTTTATATAAAACTTAGAGTGTTCACAAAGCATATGTCATGAATTAACACATGCCACAACGTGTGCGTGTGCGTGTATATTCTTATTCAGTTAGTAATTTCTTAGATTAGTGGATCCAAATTTAAATTACGAGAACAATCTTAAGTGCACATGGCATGTGATCCACAGGTTAGATTTGTGCTGTATATAAATAATTTTAATATTTAACATTTAATTATATTTATCTATACATTTGGTGAGTCATCAACACATTATATTTCTTTTATTTTCATCCTCATTTGTCTTGATTAAGTAATAGATTTTTGTGAATAAACGCTGATTTAAATAACAATGAAAATTTAGAGATTGAAATAAATAAAATTCATCTTTAATTTGGGTTGAGGAGGCCGTTTGACACGTTTTCCTAACTCGTTGAGTGAAAATAATTCAATTAGAAGGTTTAAGCGTGGCTCGTTGAAATCACAATATGCATGCACTAAAGTGGAAAAAATGTTGACTTTGCTTTTATAAAATGTAGGTGGTTCAACTTAATCAATTTCATTTAATAAATATAACGGTAAGTAATGATGAACTTGTACGGGATAATTCCTAGCCTAAAAGACCCATTTTTTGTGAAAATATTTTTAATACATCGTTGTCGAAATTTAGAATAATTATTATATATGTTAAGGTAAAGAAAAAATGTTGATATTAGGATTTAGGAACTGAAATATAGAGATATTCTGCACGTAAATCTTTTATATTTCTAGTCAAATCATTGTATTATCTTTTCAAAGGCGGATATAAAAACTCTAATTATAGTGATTTTCTGTAAAACAAAAACTCTAATTAATGCAAGATACACACTAAGTTCCAAAAAATAAATTTAGAGGAAATAAATTAGTAATGATAGGGCTGGCTTTAATTTTTATAGAAATTGAATGATCTGTTGTTACTCATAAATATCCTAACCCTATGTTTATACTGTTGGGAAAAACCAGAAATAATTAGCGATAACTATTTTAATAATGCGGAATGTTTTTCCCCAGTTGTGCAGATAAATGGCCAAACAGAAAATACAATTCCAAAAACAATAATAATTGGCAGAAAATTAAATATGAGACAAACACAATTTTTAACGTGGAAATATCAATCAACAATAACAACCTTATAACAACCTTCCACTAAAGTGGGTATGCCAAAGTAACTCTCAGAGAAGATAAAACTACTCAAATTATATATTAAAGTAACAAACTCAGTGGTAGGAATAACATACTAAATTTGTAGATCAAACGGAGCAAGTTTGCTACACCTGTTACCACCACTAGAACCAAACCCTTATTTTTCTTCTATGGCAACCGTTCTTCTTCCGTTGTCTTTTTGTGTTTTTCTTTCTGTGTCCTTAGAATTTCTAAATCCCTTTTATTACCTTCAAGAGGACCAAACCCACTAAAACATTTTTTTTTCTTTTTCTTTTTATTTGAATAATAATAATAATAATAATACTATTAATAAAATTGGTGGGTTCCACTTGGGGAGTGAATCCACCCAACATATACCATAGTTATCTTATCTAATCTAACATGTCTACAATTTGTAATTAAGAAAATAAATTTTTATATAGATTGAATTAGCTATAATTAGATACGTACTAACTAAAAAATGAATGTAAGTTACGATAATATTCCTTCCAATCTTGATAATATAAGGAAAAAAAATGTATTTATTAAGAAATTTAGCTATAAAATTTAAAATGGGATGTTTCCCTATTAAGAATAAAAAAAATGTATTTATTAAGAAATTTAGCTATAAAATTTAAAATGGGATGTTTCCCTATTAAGAATAAAAACCCTATTTTTAGAGTATAAATTGGGTGCTTATAGCGAGAAATTGAATGCTTTCACATAATTAATTATATTAAAACAATGAATGTTATTGAAATATAATGAAAAAT
>JBBPBT010000629.1:3799657-3823617 GCA_037974875.1 Cicer bijugum | reverse complement strand
TTTATAGAAATTCTAAGCACTTGATTTAACTTTTGTATTACTATATACATATTAAATGCTAATTTTTATATAAAAACTGGGAACACAATTTTTCTTACAACAAATAAAATTTATAAACCATACATACATGTTTTATTTAAATAACTATAAAATCAATCAAAAGATGGTAAATAATTTATTTTCTCAACATAAATTGCTCAAAATAAAATACACTTAAAAAAAATGTGAAAATTTCAAGAAATTATTTAGCAACTAAAATAATCAATAAAACTTATCTATAAATATATGGATGTCAATATGGTACTTGTAATTTTTAGTAAAACTGTGACGTAAAACTTGACAAGACTAAAAAATACATAGTTAAAAAGGTGCATATCATATGACAAAGTGAAAATCTCACAAAGTTGTGAAAACTGAAGTAGCCTATATTAAGTTACCAGTATAAATTATGAGTGTGAATCTTCTTAAACTTCACATTCTTTAGTCTTTATATTTATTTTATTCACACCCTTAACTCAACTTGAGAGGATAATATTATTGCAAGAATTAAATTTTAAAAAGAATCACAATTAAACTCTTATTCTCGTGATAATCATTTTTATTTCAATTGTTATTAGAGCTCTACCTTTAAGGTTTGAGTATTTAATAGTAGTGTAAGAGGAAAATATATAGGAATAAGTGGTGTCAAAAATTTCAAAGTTTATATCTAAAGAAAAACATCATCAAATGAAAAAGATGGTTGAACTTAAAAGAACTCAAAATCCTCTAAACAAAAATTCATCATCGGAACTAAAGAGGAAGAAGCTATCAAGTGAATTTATTCAAATACTAATGAGATAATTGTTTATGAATTTTGCTCTTTATCTAAAGATGTGATAGTTGAGTTAGATAACCTCTTAAATGACTCAAACATTTTATCTAAATAATGTACATTTCTAAAAAATCAACTTTATGAGATAAAGAAATAAAAAGAAAAGTTACAAACTAGTAGGGAATTCAAATTACATCATTTTCACTATGGAATTATTATTTAACTATTTTAATAATTTAAATTATTTGATTATGTCAAATTACAAATTAGACTAAGACAAATTTCTTGACTCAAGGTCTATTACTCAAAATATAAGTTTTTAGGTGATCAGACCTGTTACTCAAAACATATATGAATTTAATTTATCAAATACATGTTAATATTTTATATTCTGATAACAATATTGAAACATGAACATATATTTTGGTTCAAGTTATTATAGCCTATTTTCCAATAACAAAATAATACATAAGTTCAAGTCTATAGTGATAAAGTACATAAAAATATGAATAACGAAAAATATACAAATAAGTAAATACTTTATAATTGCATAAATAATATATAAAATCCAAAACTACATAGATTCAATAAATTAAAGGAGGTTCATCTAATCTCTAATCAACGAGAAAAATAATTCATGATTAGTAACATAGTAACATGAAGAAGATGAAGTTACACATAACAAAAATGAAATGAATCTTCACTTATTACTTCCACGAATGAATTTTTCAAGTTACTAGCCTCAAATATGTGCCCAATATGATCTCCAATGCCTCTTAGATCATCACCTTGCAAAATATGAGTTTTTAGCTTAATTAGGGTTTTGAGACGCGTGCTAGCGCATTACTTTGTTATGGGTGCATTGCTATACTTTGGACAGAAAATTGCACCACACAATACGGTGTCTCAGACACAGTTCTACGATGTTGAATAAACACCATTGTTCATCCAAAATTATTCTTCATCTAATTTACCTTACACTTTTTACTCTCTAAATTGAGTTTAGGTATCTTTATAAATATTGTAGCAATTAATGTTAACTTTCTTTTTTAATTAATTTAATTCTATTTAGAAGTCTACAACTCTATATATAATTAAAATATTGTATAAATGTCATGTTATTTTTTCACCAAAATTCAATACTATATTAAATCAATAAAATAAAATAAAACTTTACAAAATAGTTGATTAATAGTAAAAATTAATCTAAAAAAAATTACTGATAATGATTCATTAACATATCAAAGAATTATAATAAAACATAATTATAAGTAGGGGTGGACAACGAGTCGGGTTGGGCGGGTTCGGGTCTAAAATCACCAACCGGCCCAATCCGCAGGTGCCATTTAATCATCCATTTCCGCCCACGTAACCGTTCAGTTTAATCGGTTCTCGGATACTTGGTTTAACCAGGTCACCGGTTCGGTTTATTCGGGTTAATTAGGTCAAAATATTGAGAGGAAGAAGTAAGAATGTAGCTTAAGGAGAGGAAGATGAAAGGATGAAAGGTGGTGTTCTCACGGAGAGGAAGACAAAAGGATGAAGATGGTGTTCTCGCGGAGAGGAAGACGAAAGGATGAAGGTGGTGTTCTGGTGTTCTCAAGGAGAGAAGGATGAAGATGGTGTTCTGGTGTTCTCAAGGAGAGAAGGATGAAGATGGTAATCTGGATTCAAGCGGCTAGGTTTTATTAGGGCAGTATCAATGCTATTTATAGTGGACAAATATGTTGGGTGAATCTCGAATTTGGGCCAAACGAGCATTACATTTTTGGTTCGGACGAGTTCGGTTTCCGACGACCCAAAATGTTTCACCCGCACCCGCCAACCCATATCCGTTGACTTTTTCCGTCAAACCCGTTGACCTGATTTCACCCACCCATTTGCACAAGGACCATGCAAATCGGGCGGTTTTGGGTCGGTTTGGATTTTTTGTCCAAGCCTAATTATAAGCATAGTCTAACGAAACAATATCCAAGGCGTGGAACCCAAGCGGAGCTGGAACAGTGGTCGAAAGTGCTAAAGCGCAATGTCTTTGCAAGAACTACGAAAATTATTTATATAGTGGTACATGTGTAATGTTATGTAAAATGCCAAAAACTATATTATCGTTGCAATTCATGTCGATCTCGTTGCAGATCAACGTTTCATTGAGATCGTGCAACCAAACTGTACTCTAGAATATTCCATATGCAAAAACTGGACAGATTTAGAAATACGGTTAACGTTCCACATATATAACTTATATTACTTCTCAATCATCTTGTAATATCTCATTTTATATCCTCACATTTGCAATGTAATCAAATATAATATATATAGAAAAAGATATCAAATATTATCAAATAACATAACGTTTATAATACGTGGATGAAAGAAGTAACGAATCCTAATCTATCATCAAATCATTAATAATAAAAATTAAAACAATAAATCATATAACTTTTATAAATGATAATTAATGTGGCATTCAAATATTTTCAATCATAATAATTGAATGTCTAAATTTATTATTTTACTTTTTTATTATTAAAATTTCTCTCACTTCATACTACCTTAAGAATAAGTGAATTGAAATTAAATATTAATTATTACATTAGAGACACAAATTAAATATTTGGCGGCACTCTCACGTTTTAGAGTTTTTTTTTTCTTCCAATATCCACTTCATATTGTCATATTGTCATATTGTAGTAATTAACATTAATTGATTGTATTATATCATATTTTAAAAAACTAACCAACACCCCTATTCATCAAAATTGTTTGGTAATACACACAAATAAAAAGATGGATTTTAATTGACTCCTTAACTTTCTTTCAATAAAAAAGGTTAAAATTAGGAGAATAACAAAGAGCAACCAACTAAATGACATAATTCAAATTCAAAAGAATAACAGCATAAGTGGATAAGAGATCAGAATATGTAAATACAATTCTCGATAACTTTTTATATACAAACATATAAAGTTAAAGTAATTGACATACTCCTCCACAAAAAATATTTTTATACTAATAAATGCATATAAATTAAATATAAATATATAAATTAATAGAGATGTCACAATATATCAAATATTTAAAAATAACTTAAAATTTTAACAATAATAAATAGTAATATAACAATGTATAAAGTAAGCCGTCTTATTATTTGCGGTTAAGATAATAGTATGTCAATATTAGTTCAATAAAAGAAATATAAATGTATAAATTTAAAACTCAATGTAATTAAACCAACTTCAATGAAATTATTGTTTGGAGTAAAATCATATAAATAAAGTAAACCGTTAGTTTATATACTTAAAAAAAATATCGATCTTTGATTAAAATTTTAAATGTTGGGTTTTCCATGTAGAAATCTTTGGTGATTGTAAGTAGAAAAATTGATTGATATAACATAAATATAAATATTTTGTCGTTACTAGGAAGAGATATAAAATCTTACATTAAAAAGCAAAAAAAGAGTCGTAAGGTCTGACGCATTGATAGTTAAATAAATCCTATTTTTTATAATGCATCGAAAGAGACATCATAGTGTGGACTCAGACCCAGCAACTAAATGTGGTGTTGTATTCATGCACGCCTTTGAATTCCATTTTCGCACATCTTCTATTCACCAACACAACCGCTACTTTTATTTTTTATTTTTTATTTTTTGTTTTTTATGTTTTTTTTTCTTTTTCTAATTTAATTAATATTTTTTCATTATTATTAGGTGCATATAACAAAGCACAAACACATCTCATTCCATTTTTTCCAGTCGCTCACATTTCATTCACTTCGACAACAGGTTAGAAATAAATATAGATTCTCTGTTTCTTATCCTCCAAATTCTTCTTTGTTTTCTTCTACTAAACTTTTCTCTACTTTTTCCTCTTTCAAAACTTTTCGTCAAAAATCTTTTTTCGTTTTCTTTTTCTCGTGCCGTATCTCATCTGTAACGTTCTTCACTTCTTCTCATTGGTTCGTACTTCTCGGTTTCCCCGTCGTTCGTTCCTTTTTTTTTCTCTACTTTAAATTTCACTATGTTGCTTTGTGTTGATTTATTTATCTTAATTTCTGCTTAGCTCAAATAATTAGCACCGAAGACTACACTGTGAACTGAAGATTTAAATTTAAGTTCGTGATTTGAATTTCGATTCATAAAATCCAAATAGCAAATTGGAATGGCATAATTCGTAGTGTGTGTATATATGTGCAATTATGTTATCGTTTTCATATTTTTTTCCTCGTTTAATTGGTAGTAGTTTGGTAATTTGTTCTTTAAGTTAGTTATGAGTTGTGTTAGATAATGTTATTATATATTAGTAGTAACAGTATTTTAAACGGTTATTATATATTAGTAGTACTAGTATTTTAAACGGTTATTATATATTAGTAGTAAGGGTATTTTAGATATTTTAATTCCTTTATATATATATATACTTATTATAACCCTATTAACTGAAGTTTGGTTGAAACGTGGTTTTCTCTCTCTTCTTCTCTTTGGTTGATTTTGGGTAAAGAAGAGAGAGACTATTTTGATAGAAAAGACAACCACCAAAAGAGAAAAGAGAAGAGTAACCATATTCCCGATTTTGTTAAATCAGTCTCAGAAAAACATCCATTGCGCAAACGTTGAATCGGGCTGATTTGATTTTTGGACAGTAGGTTCGCAACATTCAGGTCTTCTTTGGGGAAAAAACGTCTGGAGGGGGAGCAATCGTGCTCGCACAACAGCAGGTTATCCTTAATTTATTTTGTCTCAGTGATGTGATTGTGTTTGTCGTATTTTTCTGTCATTATTTGTTATGACTGATGCTAATAATGATTCTCTTCAAGCACATTGGAAAACACATTGTCCGAAATTGGAGAGAGCACATAAGAAAAATTTTAGGGGACCATCGTCCAATGTTGTTGCTTCTGTTCCTCCTACCATTGACTCTAGTTTTGATTTTGGTTTGGTTCAAATGATTTCAATTGTTGTGGTTCTTTGCTGATTTGATTGGTAATTTAATTGTTCGTCTCTCCTATCTCTTTGGTTGTTTTTTTCTGTGTTGTCGCTCTCTCTGTTGCTTCTTCTGTTTGATTGCTCCTCTCTCTAGTGATTTGCTTTCTTGCTTCTTTCCATATTGATTGTTCTATTTGTTTGCTCTTCTCTCACATGGTTCATCTATTTGGTTGCTTCTCTCTTTGGTTAGTTTGGTTTGGTGTTGTTTAGTTTGGTTTGATTTAGTTTTGTTTTGGTTTGATTTGGTTTCGGTTTGATGTTTTGTTGGCTTGGTTCTTCTCTTGATTGTGACTATTTGATATGATTTCTTGTTGGTTTGATTTCTCTCTTTATTGTGATTGTTTAGTATAGCTAATGATCCTCCCTTTGGCTTCTGCGTCTTCTTTCGCTGCTTCTCTCTTTGTTGGTTATTCTCTTTAATTGTTGTTTTTTCTTTGGTGACATCCCTCTTGTCCCCCTGGCTGTCCAACCACCTCTTGCGATTGTTGATCCGCCTCGTTACCCCTCTCGTCAATTTTGTCTGAGCTCTCTTCCTATAAAGAGATTGTTCTTGATCCTATTTAGCAGCAGACTATGGCAGAAGAACTATCTGCGTTGCACAAAATCAATACTTAGGAATTAGTATCTCTTCCTCCTGGAAAACGTGTTATTGAGTCTCGTTGGATATACAAGATCAAAACTAAGTCTGATAGGTCAGTTGAGTGCTACAAAGCACGTCTTGTTGCTAAGGGTTTCTCTCAACACTAGGGTATGAATCATGAAGGAATTTTTGCTCCTGTAGCCAAGATGATCAGTATTCGTACTCTTCTTCTTTAAAGATTGCTGATTTGTTCACAAAGATGCATTCTATTAAACGTTTTCGTTTTTTTTAGTTGACAAACTCTCGATGCTCCATGTTAATGCATCGTGAGTTTGAGGGGAGATGTTAGATAATGTTATTATATATTAGTAGTAAGGATATTTTAAACAGTTATTATATATTAGTAGTAAAAGTATTTTAGATATTTCTATTCCTTTATATATATACTCATTGTAACCCTATTAACTGAAGTTTGGTTCATTCTATGTTATGAAACCCTAGAATGGTTGTCTTTTGGTTATCTTTCTTCTTCCTCTTTTCATTGTTAACATTTTGAATCAACAGTTGTTAGGGATTCATGAAATAGATGCTACTTTTCATCTATAATAAAAATTGAAGTAAACAAAAGTAGAAATGAATTTTGTTAGTTATCATAGGAAATATTGGCAATTCAGGTGGTCAAATATTTATTTCTAGATATTAGGTGGGGAAAGTAGTGAAATGTGAATACTTGGTTTTATGATTTTTCATTCATTTGAGGATAATTCATGCATAAACAAGTAATTCTGATGCTTATTATTACTTTTATTTGGGTTAGGTTCATTGTTTGAAGAGGAGAGAGAGGAACATTTTGTGCTGATGTGTAGTGCTTGAACTTGAGTTCTTTCACCAAAGCTGTTGTTAAAAATGGCTTTTGAGCCGTTGGTTTGGTATTGTCGGCCAGTTGCAAATGGAGTGTGGACAAGAACAGTCCAGAATGCATTTGGTGCTTACACTCCTTGTGCGGTTGACTCTTTGGTGATTGGTGTTTCTCATTTGATAGTTCTAGCTTTGTGCATTTACCGCATATGGTTGATTAAGAAGGATTTCAATGCCAAGAGGTATCGTTTAAGGTCAAATGTCTACAATTATGTTATTGGGGTTTTGGCTGCATATTGTGTGGCAGAGCCTTTATACAGATTGATCATGGGAATATCAGTTCTAAATTTAGATGGGGAGACTCAACTTGCTCCATTTGAGGTGAGCTATTGCACATGTTTCTATGATTTCATTATTTTTTTTATCATGTTAAAGTTTCATATAATTGAAATTTGAAAGTGCTTGTCTGATTAAGTTGTTTAACTTATCCGTTTTGCACACAATACCTTTTATTTCTTCTGGTTAGACCTTTTCTGGCAGATGTTGACTATGATAATTAAAGCTGTAATATCATCTATTGACAGATAATTTCACTGATTGTTGAGGCTCTTGCTTGGTGCTCTATGCTGATTTTGCTTGCGATTGAAACTAAAGTCTACATCCGTGAATTCCGATGGTTTGTTCGATTTGGTTTGATTTATGCTATTGTAGGGGATGCCGTTATGATCAATTTTGTCCTTTCAGTGCAGGAACTGTATAGCAGGTTTGCCCATATCACATTTGTTATGTTATGTGTCTTGTTGGCTAATAGTGGTGCAATGCACATGATCTGTTGAGACTTCATAAGATCTGTTTTTTCCCGGCAAGGTTAAATGTTATTAGAGACAAATTCAGCAGGAGTACAAAAATAAGACATGATATCATCTTTAGAAAAGCTGAAAAAAGATACAAACAAGCTGATCAATACGCTGAAGGTTTCTCTGTAACCTTAGGATGATTCTGGACCCTCTTATTATGTACCCATCTATATGAATTTTTTTTTTTTCAAAATAAAAATACTCAAGCCTTTTCCAAGTCCTTATTCTCCCATACATCAATGACAACAATATCAATCAAACCTTTTCTCACTAGGTGGAGTTGGTTACATGGAACAATTGATGCCATAAAGTGCTTTATATATTAGCTCCAAATTATTGATCATTTATCTCTAAATCTCTCTTAATAGTTTGACCAATAGCTTTCTCCGATCTCTCTTTACCTCTAACTATTGGGTTGTACTTCATCTAGTCTATGATTCTTATTGATCTTGCTACATGTCTTCTTCATTCGTGCTCTACATAAGATGATTTTATCATTTTCTATACTTTTGGAGCTGTCCCAAATTTCTCTCTAATGATGTATTTTTAATCATATACTGTCTTGTTGTGTAGCTACTAATACATCGAAACATGTTCATATATTCAATAAACTAAGTATATTTTCATGTTGGTTTTATATCACTGAACACCTCCTATTTCTTTCATTCCATTTTTAAGTCAATATTTTTTAAAAAGGGGCCGTCAATCTACGTTTTTTTCAATCTAACTTTTTTGTTTCCTTTGCAGATCGGTGTTGTATTTGTACATCAGTGAGGTGGTCTGCCAGGTATTCCACACTCTTCATATTTAGTGTGATCATTGGTTGTGTTTTTTTTGTTAAATTGTTAAACTAACTGGTTGGTTGATACTTAATGTTCTGTTTGCAAATGCGAAACACGCTTTTGAAGCTAGCATTAGGCTTCTGATGACTCTTGTGGCCCTTGCAAAGCTTTCAAAAGCAATGCTACTTTGTGTCTAGAGTTGAATGTGGCTTTCTTAATTGGTTCAGAGTGGACCTTTGTTGAAATATGAGCTTTCTCTTTTGAATTGTTTGGTGGCATAAACTTGTAATGTGTTTTAAAAAGGAATATGTAGGGACAGCAGAAAGCAGAGTCCGTGAAATTTCTACTTGTTTTGGAGGGCATCTTATCCTCCCTCTACTTGTATTTTCCCTCAATTACATCTCTTTATCTTAAGGAAAGTAATATTTATCTCCTCTTGGGTCCAGGTTTTGTTTGGAATACTTTTGCTTGTGTACGTTCCTACTCTGGATCCTTATCCAGGTTATACCCCCATTGCTAGTGAAATGGTTACTGATGCTGCATACGATGAACTCCCTGACGGAGAGCTGATATGTCCTGAAATGCGAGCTAACTTATTGTCAAGTACGTGTATAAACATCAATGAAATGTTAATTCCAACAGTTGGGAATATTATTTATAGTGTACTATCGGAAAATGCATTAAAAATCTTTGTGAAGAGGGATCTGAACAGTCACTCTATGCTGAATAAGCTATTAATTTTTCTGTGTTTGCCACAGCTGGTATTAAATGTTACCACTCAAGTGAAAATTGATAAGATATGCTGTATTTGGTTAGAATTATTCTCAGAATAATTTTTTTTGTGGTCATCAATTTTGAAGGTTGCATTGTGAAAACTCTGATCATAGTGTATGCGATGTTAA
Source organism: Cicer bijugum (assembly GCA_037974875.1). Lineage (NCBI taxonomy): Eukaryota > Viridiplantae > Streptophyta > Magnoliopsida > Fabales > Fabaceae > Cicer > Cicer bijugum. The sequence goes on along the minus strand of JBBPBT010000629.1, from coordinate 3,813,840 downwards.
CACTTTTTGAATTGTTCCTTTTGCAGGGATACTTTTTTCTTGGATGAATCCCATCATGAGACTAGGATATGAAAGACCACTTACAGAGAAAGATGTATGGAAATTAGATACATGGGATCGGACAGAGACATTGCACAATAAGTATGTTTTGTTTCTCCTACATCTTTTTTTTTTCCTTTCTGCTGAAGTTATTGTTTCAATTTTGCGTTATATTATACATCTTGGATCTGCAGATTCCAGAAATGTTGGGCCGAGGAGTCTCAGAAGTCAAAACCTTGGCTTTTGAGAGCATTGAATGCCAGCCTTGGAGTAAGGTATGGATAAATAAGGATTTGCAGATTGATGTTTTTTTTTTGTTTCAATACAATATTTTTCCCTGTTGAAAAAGTGAAGAGAGAAAACAATAGTTCGGAAAAATTGTAGGTAGATAAAGATAATATAGAGAAACTGTAGGTTGAAGCATATTGTATGTAAATTGCCGGTAGCCAGCTCACTCCTAATTAGCGCTAGATGCACAAGAAATAACTTGTTGATTTTATGATGGCTAATTATTTGCTTTTATCTGCACTTCCTTTGATTTATATTTCCTTTTCATTCTGTAGGTTTTGGTTTGGAGGCTTTTTCAAGGTAATGCACTTTTTTCCCGTCAATTAGATGTCATTGATGAACAATGCTTCTAACATGATTTGACATAATATACTGTTCTCTTTGTGAAGATTTTGACATTCAGCATTTGATATGAATTCTCAATAAAGCAAAATTTTGAATGTTTCAAATAGTTGAATGTGCTAGGAGTAGATTTAAGTCCACACCTTGGTCAAACGTTGCCACATATTTGAACCATTTGGAGTTTGCTGCACATTAAACTATGTAGGATGTCCTGATGGTCCTGCAAGGTATTATATAGAACAATTTTATTATAAATCGGTGATTAGTTTTTCATATATACCTACTGCTACGCGGAATGATTCTTAAAATACATATGCATCAAATAAGATGGTACCATCATATCAACTATCAACTTAAGTTGGTGTTAGACGTCACTGGCATCTAGTGATGTGCTGGTTGCAAAGCTATGTAATTGTTCAGACTTTTACTGGCTATCTGATATTATACTTCCAATGTGAAATCTGTGAGGAGATTTGCTTTTGATGATCTGCAATGGTACTTTAGCATGATTGAACTGTGTAGTTGAGAATTTTTCATCTAATTTATTTGTTCTCCTGTTTGCAATATGTAGATTGGCAATGACCTTTCCCAATTTACGGGACCACTTATATTGAATCAGCTTCTACAGGTTAGTACCACTAGAACAAGATTAACAGAAGATCAACCTATAATGTATTACATACACTGGCACTATTATTCTCTAAATACTTTAGTATTATTAATGTTTAACAATTTTCTTAATGTTATTTGACTTGTCCTATTGATTGTCTGCAGTCTATGCAAAATGGTGATCCGGCTGGGATGGGCTACATTTATGCCTTCTCAATATTTCTCGGAGTGGTATGTTACATATGTGATTAAATATTCCTTTGCTTTTATGTGGATTTTATTGAATGCATTGTGAAGCCAAAAATTCTGATGCTTGATTTATTTATTTGCTCGGTTTGATGATATTACTGCTTCTTTTGGAGTATAAAAATTCAACTGCAATTTTTGTACCTGTTTTTTAGTTGCTTCTGCATGTTTATTAATGATGATAAACCATAAAGATGGTTTTGGTTTTAAGTAAACTGGGTGGTCTCCATGGTGGCTTGATAAGTCAAGTAATATATAATTTTTGGGAGATTTAACTAAGATCTATTTGAAATTTTGTTTGGTAGGTCTTTGGGGTGTTATGTGAAGCTCAATATTTTCAGAATGTCATGCGTGTTGGTTTTCGGCTGAGATCAACGCTGGTAATTATTTTTTCTGTCCAAATAAAATTTCATTTCCTTCCAAACAATGAGGCAATAGCTGCCTAAAGGTTAATTTCCTGAACAAGGGTCTAAGAGTAGCTCTTTGAAGCATAGATGGTGGAGAGCATTAGTTCCATGCTTTGGCTGAAAATCTAGCCATGTCAATATCTTTTGGCAGTGATACACAGGATCTTGTGCCAGGAGTAGCTGTGCATGTTTCAATTGATATTCATGCTTACCCAGGTGCACTTAACATGGTGAGTTGGATGTTCCATTTTTCTTCCTTTTAGGTGGCCGCCGTATTTCGCAAGTCTCTAAGGCTTACTCATGAAGCGCGAAAGCAATTTGCATCTGGAAAAATTACCAACTTGATGACTACTGATGCTGAGTCACTCCAGGTATGGTTCTGATTTCCTCCCTACCGTCCAATATCGATACTAATTATTACTGCTGATAGGTATGAAAGATCCACCTGATTTTGAAGCCGTTAAATATGGACAATACTGGATTTGACAGTAACATGCATCTTTAATAAATGGTTTCAGTTGGAAACATACATAGTAATCTATTATATCAAACTAAACCCTACTTGAAACTGAAATTTTAAATTACACGTCTCGTGGTGGCAATTGTCAAACTATAGATTACTTGACCAATGAACAACTTTATCGGTAGTTAACAAACAATTATATTAAAGTTGTCAAATAACTTCATCTATTTTGTATTCTTTTGAGACTTGCAATCCCAATAACAATAGATACTCTAGAGTGGAAGGACAAACCAAAACTTTACTCTATTTTGTATTCTTTTGAGACTTGCAATCCCAATAACAATAGATATTCTTTTGTATTCTTTTGACCGAAACAGCTTTTAGTTTGTTCAGGTATCATTTTATTGAAAATAGAAATGGATTTATTATTACTGTGGGAAATTTTACTATTATATGGAAATGGTTGTGGAGCCCAAAATCTGAGATATTAATATAATTTCTCTTGTAAACAACTTACTGAAATTTTTGTACAATCAATTTTCTCGATAATAAACATTGTAATACTGACTCCTTGCAATTAACATCTTTACTATTTTATTCCCTTGAACAGCAAATATGCCAATCACTTCACACTTTGTGGTCAGCTCCCTTTCGAATTACTGTTGCTATGGTTCTTCTTTACCAAGAACTAGGTGTTGCTTCGCTTATTGGTGCTATGTTGCTAGTCCTCATGTTTCCGTTACAGGTACAAACCATTCACCTGCTTACTTAATTTATACTACACTTGCACTGCACCAAATTTTTTAGTATAAATACATTCTCAGGCATTGTAAATAAATTAAGCTAGTGCATCCTATTCTATTATAATGTTTTCCCTTTCCTCTCTCCCTACCTTTGATCCGATTCCTTTTTTCTGTCTCCTCCCATCAAGGTAATAAGGTATTCTGATGTTAATTTACTTTTTGAAGCACCAAATAAGTATCTTTCACTAGCTAATAATATAGATTAGTAATTGTATTCTGGGGGGCTTCTCTGGCATGTTATCTGTGGTCTGACTTTTACTCAATCATCATGGCAGCTTACTTAAAGCATGAATAATGACATGTTTTGTGGATGCAGACATTAATCATCAGCAGAATGCAGAAGCTATCTAAGGAAGGATTACAACGCACAGACAAGAGAATCGGTCTCATGAATGAAATTTTGGCTGCTATGGACACTGTAAAGTATGTCTTTTGCCATGGATGATTTAACTATATGTATATATAATAATATAATATTTTTTTCTTTATAAATTGTTTACTTCTAACTGATTTTTATTGATTATGTTGACTTGGCTTATAGATGTTATGCATGGGAGAGTAGTTTCCAGTCTAGAGTAATGAATGTACGAAATGATGAATTATCATGGTTTCGAAAAGCATCGTTACTTGGAGCGGTATGGAATGAAACTGATTCAAGATACTTATGTCCCAACCATTATTTGTTTTGCAGTTTATTTAGCTTTGCTTCATTGAATAGATCAGTCTTGGCTACCCTAAAGAAACTAATTTCTGTATTTCATGCATATGCTCAGGTTGCACTCGTGTGGACCTTGTTCAAATTTGGGGTTTTAGATTAAAAGAGAACATAAATAATAAGGCCTTTGGATATTATTGATAATATCTGAATAGTAACTCGATAATAGATTGCTTGATACAAAAGACCAAGGCTCCTATAATCATAAATAAATAAATAAATAAATAGGGAAATTAGGAAATGAATCATAATAATGCCTAAATAATAGTGTTGAGTGAGAGAAACCAGAAGCACAATATTGCTGAATTATTATAATAATTGATGATTGATAGTGTTCAGCAGTTGCAATTTCTTGAAATATTAGTATTTAACATTGAGCATGGAAAACAAGTATTAATCATGACAACCTCTAAGTATTTTTTTTCCTGGTATTGCTTCTTGACTCCATCCCTTTATTGAATTCTTCTTGGCAGTGTAATTCATTTATACTAAATAGCATTCCAGTTTTCGTAACTGTTATTTCGTTTGGAGTGTTCACCTTGCTTGGAGGGGATTTGACACCTGCAAGAGCTTTCACATCGCTTTCTCTGTTTGCTGTGCTACGATTTCCTCTCTTCATGCTTCCGAATATTATAACTCAGGTTATTTCCTTTTCACTTTTCTTAGTTTTTACAGCAGGGCACCTTATCCTATGTTCTTGTATTCTCTCTTTACGTCTCTGTGTTTCTTTTTCTTTTTTTACAGCTTTTTTTCATAAATTACAGAACCAGAGTTCACCTGTTTAGTAAATGGCCATAAAAAGGGAAAAATAAAGCTTATTTAGATTTACCATTGTCTTCTTAAATGAACGAAAATGAATGAACGAACACCACACCAAAATAGATTGATGGAGTTCATGCTGGTCTGATTCTTCATTTTGTTTTAAAGGTCGTCAATGCAAATGTATCGCTGAAACGTCTGGAGGAGTTGCTCTTAGCTGAAGAGAGAATACTTCTACCAAATCCACCTCTTGAGCCAGAGTTACCAGCCATCTCGATCAGGAATGGATACTTCTCTTGGGATGCAAAGGTCCACTATCTTTTTGTCATCACTTGCTTGCATATTTTATCAATATGTACAGATTCATATTTAGATGTACTATTTGCATAAATGATATATTCATTCGTACTCTCAAGCTGAAAAACAAATATTTTTGTATTTTGTATCCCTTTTTACCTATTTGCTTTGTCATTTTTTCATCTTGCTGAAACAAAATTGAAATTGATTGTATGTCAGTGTTGTTTTAAGATTATATCTTCAATTAAGCATTGTATGGACGAATTATTTTTTATTTTGATAACATTAGGAATTGGAAATGTTTTTGCTTTTGAATTTTCTGGAAAAGAATCTCTGATATATTTTTTCATTTTTCAGGCAGAGAGGGCAACATTGTCTAACATAAATTTGGATATACCTGTTGGTAGCCTAGTTGCTGTTGTTGGAAGCACAGGAGAAGGGAAGACGTCACTCATATCTGCAATGCTTGGAGAACTTCCTCCAATTGCAGATTCAACTGTTGTTATGAGAGGGACAGTAGCTTATGTACCCCAAGTTTCATGGATTTTTAATGCAACTGTAAGTTAATAATATGCTCTATTTAGAACAATTCAGACTTTTTACAACTTGAGTGAAAGAATATGGGAAAATGTTGAGGGAGAAAACAAGTAGAAATGTAAACAGGAATTCACTAAACAAGCTCTGAAATGGTGAATACAAAATGCTGGCTTATAAAATCAGCCTTATGCTGTTATCTCATATCATATTTTTATAGAGTCTAACTAATCCCCACAAAATCTTGTAAAGTGAGGGGTTCCACTCCTTATAAACATATTTGATGTCTTACCTTTATTCGATATGAGACTTAGGTTTTTCCCAATACACCCCCTTCTCAAACCCATCACTATTGAGATTGGTGCGTGGATATATATGGTGGGTGGATTGATGAATAGGATCTGAAGCCATATTAGGTTTTTATGTGTTTAACTCATTCCTAAAAAACTAACTGGTAAAGTGAGAGGTGTCACTCTTTATAAACACATATTAGGCCTTATCTTTATTCTATGTGGGACTTGAGTTTTTCTCTATCTTATATGATGGTTGGTCTCTGCCATTATTCACCACCAGTTAATAGCATTATATAATTAATTAACTAATAATAGGGTGTTTTACATCATGAAATTAAACAAATGCTATTAAGCATGAAGATGTGTGAGTATATCTTATTTTCCATTCGATTATTATCAGTTTTTTTTCTAATGAGGAGGTGACTGATATATTTTATTTCTACAGGTACGGGATAATGTTTTGTTTGGTTCTGCCTTTGACCCAATAAGATATGAAAGGGCAATAAATGTGACTGAACTGCAACACGACCTTGAGTTACTACCTGTGAGTATATACACGAGTGTTGTAGAATTTGATCAGTTGCAATGGGTGTTTAATTTAATTCTTTTGTTTATAATATGGTGGTCCTTTCTCTTTCTTTCTCTCACATGCTTAATAACTAGGGAGGTGACCTAACTGAAATTGGTGAAAGAGGGGTAAACATCAGCGGTGGCCAGAAGCAGAGAGTATCCATGGCTAGAGCTGTCTACTCCAATTCTGATGTGCTCGTCTTTGATGACCCCCTAAGTGCACTGGATGCACATGTCGCTAGACAGGTTAACTTCATTCTAAGTGATTCCACATTGCTTAATGGTGTTTTTATGTTTTTATTCCTACAGTGTTCTAATAACAACTCAAGTAAATTTATGCTGTTTGTGGTGTTGTTTTGGTCATTTTATGCTTGCAAATCAGATACTGTCTTAACTTTGTCTAATGTGCATTCCGGTATCATTTCAGGTTTTTGATAAATGTATAAAGGGAGAATTGAGAGGGAAGACTCGAGTTCTTGTTACAAATCAGCTGCATTTCCTTTCCCAGGTTGATAGAATCATTTTGGTCCATGAAGGTATGGTGAAGGAGGAAGGGACTTTCGAGGAACTCTCTAGCCAGGGACTGTTGTTCCAAAAGCTGATGGAAAATGCAGGAAAAATGGAGTATGAAGAAGAAAACGTAGATATTGAAGCTACTGATCCGAAATCCTCTTCAAAACCAGTGGTCAATGGAGCAGTTAACAATCATGCAAAGAGTGAAAGTAAACCAAAAGGAGGAAAATCTATCCTTATTAAACAGGAAGAACGAGAAACAGGTGTTGTCAGTTGGAATGTTCTAACGAGGTAACAAGATTAAATGAATTAGTATAATATCAATTAAAATATTGTGGCTCACGTCTTTGCTGTAGTGACATACTAGATGATGGTACCTCACAATACGCATGCACCTGCGCTCATACATATGCACCTGTGCTTACGCTCACATTATGAAATGGCTTATTCTCCATGCTGCATTTCCATTCTTACATATTAGGGTTTTTGCTTATTCGAGTTACAAAATTTTATGTGAATAGTTTTAAAAAAACTAACTATTTGATTGGGTAAAAATGGATAAAATTGTAAATAAAATAGTTTATATAAAGAGTAAAATTGGAAGAAAAAAGACGACACAAAAACCTGGTATCAACTATATATAGGTATATATATTAAAATAATAGTTATTTGATTGGATAAAGAAAGATAAAATTATAAATAAAATAATTTAAATAAAGGATAAAATTGAAAGAAAAAAGCTACACCAAAATTTGATATTCCCTTTATATATTGGTAAAGATAATCATGATAATGAATATCTATAAGAAAGTGGAATATGGTGCAAATTTTAATCATGCTTCTTTTGGCCTTTCTGTATGTTTAATGTGGTGTTGTTTTAGGTACAAAAATGCATTAGGAGGCTCTTGGGTTGTTCTAGTACTATTTGGATGCTATTTCTTAACTGAAACGTTACGAGTGTCAAGTAGCACATGGTTAAGCCACTGGACTGATCAGAGTACTGTAGAGGGTTATAATCCCGCCTTCTACAATCTCATATATGCAGCTCTATCATTTGGTCAGGTATAATAATTCTCTCATAAAATGGAAAGTAGATTCATGTTGTGTTGCAGTTAATCGTTTTGCTGAAAGTAATGAAGAGTTTTATGCATGCACATGGTAGATACTAATTTGGAATTTTTCCTTGTCCTTACCAGGTTTTGGTGACTCTAACTAATTCTTACTGGTTAATCATATCAAGTCTTTATGCTGCCAGAAGGCTGCATGAAGCCATGCTTCACTCCATCTTACGAGCTCCCATGGTCTTTTTCCACACAAATCCACTCGGAAGGGTCATCAATAGGTTTGCAAAAGATCTAGGTGATATTGACCGTAATGTGGCTCCATTTGTGAACATGTTTTTAGGTCAAATTTCCCAACTTCTTTCGACCTTCGTCCTGATAGGGATCGTGAGCACAATGTCCTTGTGGGCCATAATGCCATTGTTGGTATTGTTCTATGGAGCATATTTATACTATCAGGTATAATAAACATCATGTTCTTGCATTTATTTGTTGAATCCCTGAACATTGTCTTGTAATAATTGTAGATAATAAATCAAATGATTTTGTTGTTGTTAGAGCACTGCTCGTGAAGTAAAGCGATTGGATTCCATTAGCAGATCTCCTGTTTATGCACAATTTGGGGAAGCGCTGAATGGTCTATCAACGATCCGTGCTTACAAAGCTTATGATCGAATGGCGGATATCAACGGGAGATCCGTGGACAACAACATCCGGTTCACACTGGTAAACTTAAGCGGAAACCGATGGCTTGCGATCCGATTGGAAACCCTAGGAGGCCTCATGATATGGTTCACTGCAACCTTCGCCGTGGTGCAGAATGGTAGAGCAGAGAACCAGCAAGAATTTGCATCCACCATGGGATTACTTCTCAGTTACGCTTTGAATATTACTAGCTTGCTCACCGGTGTGCTCAGACTAGCAAGTTTGGCTGAGAATAGTTTAAATTCTGTCGAGCGGATTGGAACTTACATTGATTTGCCTTCGGAGGCTCCTTCTGTGATTGATGATAATCGCCCTCCACCTGGGTGGCCTTCCTCAGGCTCCATCAAATTTGAAGAAGTTGTTCTTCGCTACAGGCCTGAACTTCCTCCTGTGCTGCATGGCATATCTTTTACAATTTTTCCAAGCGATAAGGTTGGCATCGTTGGGAGGACTGGCGCGGGAAAATCCAGCATGCTAAATGCCCTATTTCGAATCGTGGAATTGGAAAAGGGAAGAATATTAATTGATGATCATGATATTGCTAAGTTTGGGCTGGCTGATTTGCGGAAAGTTCTTGGCATTATACCACAATCTCCTGTTCTCTTTTCGGGTATTTAAGAAATCATCTTTTTGAAAGACAATCCAATTAAAAAGTAATTAGGGCTAAGGATAAACACATTTTCATGAAAGTTAATTAAAAATTTCAGTATGATTGGCAAATGCAACGCATGTTTGGTGAGCTACTTGACCTCATGATTGAAAACACTGATGACAAATCCAGGAACAAATATTCATAATTGCTTGAGTGGTTAGGCTAGGCTCAACCTTGTTTTCTATCAGGATTTATTTGGTCTATTTGTATAGTCCTTAAATTCTGATTTGTTGTAACATGAGAATCTTTTAACTTCTTAGTTGATGTCTTGTAGGTAAGTAAAATTAAAATATGAAAATTAAATGTCACTGTTATAACATTGAGGTCCTCTTAATCTTTATAGGAACTGTGCGATTTAATCTTGATCCATTTACTGAACACAATGATGCTGACCTCTGGGAGGCTCTGGAGAGGGCACATTTGAAGGATGTGATAAGGAGGAATTCTTTGGGGCTGGATGCCGAGGTAATTTCTAACTCGTGCTTTGTTAGAGCATTATTTTATAACTAAATATACTTTTTGACTCAAATCTTTTATGTAAGCCAATATCCGTAAGTCTTTTTTATAAGGGTTAAAAAGTATATGATTTTAACACATTTAAAAAACATTTATTCCGTCAACAACAATAATATATATATATAAAAGACTGTATGTTAGGCCAAAGAAACTGTTTAGATGCTTTATAGGATGACTTTTTTTTAGCTAAATAGATTTTTTCAAAGAACCTTGGCCTTATCTAGTATTCTCTCCGTCTCACAAATGAGTGTTTGTTTAATATTTTTGCTCACATATTAAGAAATGTTATAATTAGAAGAAAGAGAAGTCACTTTACCAAACTTCTTAACTATTGGTATGTTTTTCATTATTATCAATACGAAGTATAATAATGCTTTAGAAGTTGCGAATATTGTAATAATTGAAGGATAGAATAGGAAGAAAAAAAAAATTAAAATTGCATTGAAAATTGTAAATGACATTCATTTTGACTAAAGTGATATTCATTGTATGAAGGAAATAAAGAATTATGGCATGACCTAGGTATAATGTAGGTTGGGCCTCAGGCGTTGTCAGGTTTTCTGACCTATTTTCACCCCTAATTTGTGGTGCATTTGCCTGAGCATGTTGTGAGATTTTGTAGAGATCTTTATCTGCCCATCACTTTTCATTAATGAAAGTATTCTGTGTCAAGGTATCTGAGGCAGGCGAGAACTTCAGTGTTGGACAGAGGCAACTGTTAAGTCTTGCCAGGGCTTTGCTGCGGAGATCGAAGATTTTAGTACTTGACGAGGCAACTGCAGCTGTTGATGTCAGAACAGATGCACTCATACAGAAAACAATCAGAGAGGAATTTAAATCCTGTACAATGCTCATTATTGCTCATCGCCTCAACACCATTATTGATTGTGATAGGATTCTTTTGCTTGATGGAGGCAAGGTATGCACTATATAGTCAAAGTTCAGACCATATGATGGATTCTTATTTCTCAATAGCTGGAAGGTTGAAATGAGACTATAATAAGTTATTTGTTGATTCTGTGTCCAGTCTTAAACCAATGTCATTGGAAGTTTTAGTAAAAAAAATTGAAATTTTGAACAAGTCATGTTATGAATTCAGACAGGGCTTAAAGTTGACTCTAAATCCCTAAACTGATGTTTGTTTGATTCAATGCTGCACTGATGCTAACTATATATTTGAAAGGTTCTTGAATATGATACCCCCGAGGAGCTGCTGTCAAATGAGGGTAGTGCTTTCTCTAAGATGGTGCAAAGTACAGGAGCTGCAAATGCCCAATACTTACGCAGCTTAGTACATGCCGGTGACAAGACAGAAAGAGAAGAGAACAAGCATCTGGATGGTCAGAGAAAATGGCTAGCTTCTTCTCGGTGGGCTGCCGCAGCTCAGTTTGCTCTTGCTGTCAGTCTCACTTCATCGCAGAATGATCTACAACGATTGGAAGTAGAAGATGAGAATAGTATTCTCAATAAGACAAAGGATGCTCTGATAACTTTGCAGGGTGTTTTGGAAAGGAAGCATGATAATGAAATTGAGGAATCTTTAAACCAACGCCAAATATCCCCTGAGGGATGGTGGTCATCGCTTTACAAGATGATTGAAGGTATAATTTTGTTCCATCTTTTACACAGCCTTCATGTGCAAAGTGAGTGAGTGATCATGTAAAGTATAACAAACCCAAAAAGACAAACAATAACAATAAATTATCCCCATGCAACATGAGTGTCTGAAGAAAGCATTAATTCCAATGGTCACACCAAAGTGGCCCCACATTAGTAAGCTATTAAATGATTCTCAGTATTGTGTTCCTGTGCCATGGAGTTTTTAAAATTGGCAGGTCACTTTTCTCGGATAATTTACAAATTCTGATGATAACATACTAGCATTTCAAATAATGAATATTAATATTCTGCCCTTGTATCAGGTCTTGCTATGATGAGCAGATTGGCCAGGAACAGGCTCCATCAATCAGACTATAGTTTTGATGATAAATCAATTAACTTTGATCAAGTTGATACGTAAGGAAAGCTGCACTTTTTAATATAACACGCCCTCCTATAACTCATACTCAAGGATTTGCTAGCTCTATTTTGGCGATGTAGCTTCTACAGCTGAGCTATGATTACCATAGAAATAGGAAATAGTTCAATAAATCCTATTCTGTCGATTTTTTGGAAGAAAATCATCTAACTTTTTTATTTATTTATCATTTAGCTCTTCAAATTTTGATACGATCCTTTCAGGTTCTAATAATAATTGACACTTGTTCCTTTATTGTGCTATGTTCTGGTATTGTGCCATTCCTAGCATTTTTCAAAATTACTAACGCATAAACAAACAATCAAGCGTTTATTAAATTAATTTTTCGCACGACTGCACCTTTTAGGCTTTTATTCGAGTCTTTCATTCAGATTTAGAACCTTTCTTTTATATTCTCTTATCGCTCTTTTTTTCTATCTCTCTCTTAATATTAGTCTCTCTCTTGATTAAAAAAATAAAATAATAATTGAGAGTAAGATTAAGAGATAGAGAAGAGAGAATGATTGAGAGGGTCCAATATTTTATTGGGTTGAAAAGAAGGGAAAGGGGATAACCTTATATTTAGAGTGGAAAGATTTTAATAGATGGGAAAACTTAATTTATTGTTTATCAATATTGGAGGGAAATTAGGAATGAATTGAGGGATTTTGTTTACTTTTCCTCAACTCCAAAATTTGAACAAAGGAATTTTGACATAATTTAACTCTTTCCATTACGTCCTTTTCTTTCCATTTCTCTCCAACCTGATGAAAAATTCATCAACAGTGAATTATTACTATTTCAAAAGGGAATGCTAATCTTTAATAACAAAATGGTTGAATATGTTTTTTATTTTCTCTGAAAAATTTAGAAGAAATTTTTTTCATCAATTTTTATTTTTATTTTTTTTAAGTATACGTAGTATATTTCAAATGACTTTTTATATGACATTATTTATAAAACATATTTAAATAGTTAATTTATCAATAAAAGTTAATTAGAACACGCAACATAATTTTTTATAAAAAATTCAAAACTAAAATCGATAACTTCAAATTAAAAATTAAATAGTTAATTTATCAATAAAAGTCAATTAGAACACGCGACATAAATTTTTATAAAAAATCTAAAACTAAAATCGATAACTTAAAATTTAAAAAGACCTTAGTTTAAAAAAAATATTAAAAATTAAAAATAAAAGTTTATATATTTAAATAAATTAAAATATATTTAACTCTAACAAAATCTATATAATTCATCTAAACATCCACATTAGAGATTACAAGCTTAATTATCTTTATCACCATCACCATCACCGTGATAAACATATTAATAAAAAAAAAATTAAGCTACATTTTTTGCTCGGTGTTGAGGTCTTGGAACAAATGAAGTCTAAGATTTGGCAAAGATGAAAGATGTGTGAGTAAAGGATCAGCCATTTTTTTACCTAACCGTTTAAACTTCAAACTTTTATGGGTAAAGCATTCCTTTTACTAAGCTAACTTGTCTCTCTTTTTTTTTTTTACTTGTGTTCTTTGCTTGCTAGTTTCATTGCTAAAGGGACTCGATAAATATTTTGCAACGGTTATAACGGTGACTTTGGTTCCGTGCAACTACTGGTGTTAATGTTAATGTTAATGTTAATGTCAATGTTTATGGGATCTTGTGCTTTTCTTTTTTCTTGAACAACGTCATGTCGCACTTAGTGCATGGCTCACTTTTCAAGCTCTTCTTTTGGGTGCAGACCATTTACTTTTTGTTTCGTTTAGTCACTTTCCAACTTGTGTTGTGGAGATCAAAGCGTATTTGGACCCAATGCATTAACTAGGTGACCTTCATTTATAATATTACTAATAATGTTGTAAGATAAATTGCAGACTGAGCCACTTGAGAATAAATTGTAGGAAAGGAGGTAGCAGCACTTATTTACCCCTTTGTTTTTCTTTTCAACTTTTTTCTATGAAATATTCCTTTTTAGAATTTTTTAAGTTGACTTGTCAAATTATTTCATTGGAACACTTTCTTTGTTCTCATTTTGTTCAAATTGGACTTAAGATTTTTATCTTCAATTAAAAATACAAGGATGATTGCTTAATTCTTTTTGTTAGTAGAAGATGTAGTAAATACTTTTATAAATTATACATAATTGTAAAATTTTAAATTTAAAATAAAATATTTAACTTAAAAATATTAATATTATTAATTAAATTAAAATTTAAAAACTATTTTATTCTTTTGTTTAGTAATATTTTATTGTATCAATAAATATTAAATCCTTCTAAATGAAAAGTGGATGCACTAAACTTGGACTGTATATGAAATTTGAAATTTATTTTACTCGGTCTGTCTATGCT
>JBBPBT010000629.1:3760904-3774117 GCA_037974875.1 Cicer bijugum | reverse complement strand
TATTTTTTTAGATTTTTTAATTAAAAAAGTTATAATTTAACTTATTTTTAAATGATATGGTATACAATTTCATATAATAGAATTATCTAAACACATTAATTATTTATATATTATTAATTAAATTATAAAAATAAATAATTTTAAAAATAAAATATTTTAAATAATTTTATTGCAATTTTATAAATATTAATCATTGAATATCGTTAATTATATTTTATATTATTTAAAATATAATATATCATTATTTTTTATTTAAAAAATTGAATAGATTGATTTAAATTATTGAATTTTAAAATTAATAAAAAAACTAATTTTATAAATTGATGAAAATAAAATAATTAAAATTATAATTAAATTTATATTTTTATAATCAATTTTACCTGATTCAAAAGTAGAAAGAGGCTTTCACTTGTACTTCTCCAATTGTATGTAGATCCAATCTTATAACCAAACTCACATATTTAAGGCTCGTCTTCTTTTTTTGGTATTAGAGTAAGGCTTGTTTTAGTCTCCCCAAATAACAAATATTGAACCATTTTTAAATTATTTTTAAGTAACTTCAGAAAAATCTATAGCTGATGTGTATAAAAAGCCTGGTGGGAAAGGGAAGTAGCTGTCTTGACTTTGGTCACTGGGTTTGAAATTGAAATTATTATATAATTAAGAAGCCCAAACTTTTTTACATGGATACAAGTGATTTGAGAGGACTTTTGCTCCTCAAGTCTAATAGTAGTACTATATGTAGGGCATGCTTTGTACATATTTTTTAACAATTTTTTATTATTATATCTTTGAATTGTATATTAAATTGTTTACTAGTCTGTTGTAAGCTTTTGTCTAGAATTGAAATAATTAAAAATATATTTTTCTGACAAAGCTAATTAAAAATATAATGATTCTTGGGATATTATATAACATCTAATTTTTAATTTGATGTTTATACTATTATCATTTCATTGGGACAGCTACGTTGATACTTTGTCGCCATTTAAATAAATTCGTTGACCTTAATTTCGACCGACATGAACCAAGCATGTCAACAAAACTCCATTTGTTGACTATTTACAAATAAACATTGGAATTCATAGCCACCTCTGACTTGTCTATTCGTGAGAATTAGTATTGCCAAACTTTGTAAAAAATAATACTAATAGGTGTGTTGCCCAAGGTTGAAACACATCTTGTTTATGTGGCATGGTGTGTCATTTATCTAGTGATATTTGATTATTAAAAAATGTTTGAGTGGGTCTCTAAAGCGCTAATCAATTTCTCTGGTAGAGGATGGTAGAGTCAAATGTGACCCATAAATATAAATTTTTTTTAACTTTCAAGAAATATTTAATCAATTCGATTAACTTACATGCAAAAAATAAATTATTTAATTAGTGACAAGTGAGATAAATAAATAATAAATACAAAAAAAATATTATACAATTCTCTGCTATTTAATATTATTGTCTTGACGTAAAAAGAGAAATGTCATTCGTTCAACAAATGATACAAATACTACGAGGTCTTAATTGCATTAAACCACTAACGAACTCTGATATTTTTATTAGAAACAAATTTTTTGTGATCAATGAAAACTTACAATTATAATTGAACATTTTGATCTATCTCATGTGCGAATATATATGTACAAGCCTACGTATAGACATATTTATTTAAACAAAATTTTATTGACTCAACAATTAATCAAATATTGATGATTTGCACTATATTACTATATCAAAATAGGGGTATAATGGTCAATTCAGTATGTACACCAACAATAAAGTCTTATTCTACTAAGGCATGTCGATTATATGAATTAAACCACTAACATAACGTTATGTGATATAACATATATATCTTTATCTATCTTATTGATCTCTAATTTTTTTTTAATTATCTCTTTCATAGTTTATTTAAATCTTTATATACATCTAATAATTTGACTATCTTCTATATTATATATTCTCTTTACTACAGAATTTAAGTGTTATCCTTAACACTTTATTATGTTTATCACTCTATATCTCTTATAGTATTGTTTTCATACACTCAATGCAAGGAATGGTTTTGGTGTGTAGGGAAGGAGCCTCTTTAGAACTATTTGATAATATTGGAAACAAGAAAGCTTGGTTCCCTCTCAATATCGTGGTGTTGAAGTTTCTTCTCCATGATGGGTCCTTTGTCACTCTTCCATGTTATATTGCATTGAGTTCTTCTTGGTTGTCTCCGATGCAAGTAATGATGCTTGGCTGAGTAGTTTTAGTGGCTACTTGGGAAGCAATGAAAAGAGAGACATTAAGGCCATTAATATAATAGAAATATGTTTTAAATCCGGAACCATTATATTCTCGCAAAAGAAAACAAAATTATAAAATACAGGTTCTATCAACATTTTTCTAGCCAGATACAATCCCTAATAAAGTGGAGGAAAGTATCCTGATGCCATCTTTAGCACATACAAGAATAAATAATTAAAAACAAAATGGTAACAACAAATTTGACTTATAGTAGCAGTTCAAAACCATAACTAAAAGGCAAAAAACAACGATATAACTCAAATAATCGATAGCTGCAGAACTTTTAAACGTTGTTTATGATTACCCAATAAGTACGGATTACAACCATTACTATAAGCTACAAAGACAGATATTTGCCCATTGATATACAAGTTTACCATAATTTAATTATAAATAGTATACTTTAAGTTTTTTCTGTCACCGTTTCAATTCAAAAAATCTTTTTTTTTTTGTCGGTAAATATTTTAAAATTAAATAGTTTGTTATAAATATAATTATTTTTTTCAATAGAAATTGTATAATTTAGTATATATAAAGTCTTTCAAACATAAATACTCAATAATGGTCTTAATGTCTCTCTTTTGCAAGAAGATCATGGTCCAGGATTTAAAACATAGTTCTATTAATGGTCTTACTAATAATAAAAAAAAGATTGTTTTAGACATATAATTAAAGTTATACATAACAATCTTAAAAAAAATTAAAAAATGTTGTCCACCTATCAATTAAATCAAGCCATCGATTAGTATAATTAACAAAACAACTCAGATCTGACAATCTCATAGTATCACAAAGATATATGTTAATGATAAATAAGGCATAAAAATAATAATAAACACAAACAACTGAACTAAATCCAACCATGAATAGAAAGCTACGAGTATCCTTCGGTAACACTTATCGATTTGCAAACTAATTTTATGCATTTGAGATGATTGAGTTATTTATATATAAATATTATTTTTTTAGTATAAAAGGAGTAAGTGTAATGATTGTTTACATGTTTTGGCATTGAGGACAAAAAAAAGTATGGCTTCAACTTCCTTGATCTCACTCAGAACCGCAGACGGCGTCGTTTTCGAAATCGAACGTTCAATGGCGAAGCACATGAAAACTGTCCAATCCTTCATCGACGAATGCCCCGACACCGACATTCCCGTAATCCCGCTCCATAACGTTTACAGTATCCACGTCACAAAGATCCTCGAGTTCCACCGTCTCTCCGATGCTGGCAATGTCAAGGATTTCACCGTTGATCAATTCGATAACGATGAATTGAAGGAGTTTCTCCTCGTCGTGCATTTCCTCAACATGGATCCCCTTTTCGAGTTTCTGACTAAGGCTGTTGCCAAACGGATCGAGAAGAAGAGCGTTGAGTACGTGCGGGAGTATTTTGGGATCGAGAACGATTTCACGCCGGAGGAAGAAGCTCGTATTCGCGAGAAGAATGCTTGGGCTTTTAAAGGCGATAATGTTGAAACTGAAGAAGATGAAACAAAATCTTGAATTTCCAATTTCAACTTTTTCGTGGAAATTATAAGCCTAGCAGCATGGAATATGAAATTAGGCTATTATGACTTTTTGTTGATCCAGAAAGCAATTTTAATTTCCATTTTTTTAATTTATCGGTTTTTGTATGCATGCTAAATAAATCAATGTTGTTTTCAAATGTGTTCATTCAACTAATTGTTGAAGGTGGAAAAAGTTTTGAATCTTTACACAATCTTGGTGTTTTCCTATGCAAGAACGTTGCCATATACGTCCAATTTGGGAAGAATGTGAATTCTAATTGGGTCCCATCAATTTATTTTTCTTTCAAAAGCCAAAAGAATTTATTACTATAAAATAAACATAGCACAAGATGTGCTGATTGATTAATTGACCAAAACCAGCCACAACCCCAGAAAAAGACAGAAGTACAATAAAATAGAAACTCCCCCAAAGCAAAAAATAAAAATTTGGAGCCCACACCCAATGACAACACTACACCAACTACAATATCATCTCTAGAGCTTCACACCCTGCGCTGCAACTTTTACATGTCAATGTAGGTGCACTGCATAATTTTGGAGTTGTTGAAGACCAAATGTTCTTGAATCTACTGGGCAAGGGTAACAAAATTATGTGAACTGTACGCTAAAAAGTTCTCATTTCTTTGTCCGTGAATTGGCCACAGGAAAAAGAAAAATGAATTTCTCTTAGACTTGACTTAGCATATTAGCATAATCGATGAGGACTACTTGAGATTTACGATCGGGTTTATTTGTATGTGTGAATCATACACTAAATGCTCCATGACCAACTAACTAAAAACAATCACACTGAAACCAAAAATTAATGCCGTTTGTGTTGTATTAGTTATTTGCATCGCATAATTTACAACAATGTTTTTGGCTGGATAGCCTTCGATATCGAAAGAACACCTACCATATTATGGAACAGAATCTAACAATAAAGCTTTCACTTCGTAAACTTTGATTTCTTCTTGTTTTTGGTTGGGGGTAAGAAAAAAGTATAGCAGCTAGAGTGAACAAAAGATATAACCTATCTAGTGAACATGTATATGACTATGAAAAAGCTACTACTCTTCACAAAATGGCAACATCAGTACAAAGAGACTGATGAACAAGTGCTCCCTTTACACCTCAAAAATGCCTCAATCCTCATAACTAACAAATAATCCTGAAAGTTCAGATTAAATGAGGAATTTGCAACCAACTGCTTCAGAATGGAGACTTTCAATTGGAAGCTCAAACATGCATCTTTCTACCTGTTCAAAGGTTCTAACTGGACTTCCATTCTTGCAGAGGCTTGTGACTCTTTATCTGTTGTATGTGTATTTGTTGGAGTCAAGAGATCAAGGGAATCATCTTCTTCATTACCAAGCACCCAATTGCCTCTTCCAAATATCCGATCCCTTATTCGCTGCTTCTCACGGTATTCAAAATAAACAATACACAACGCACCTACTAAGAACCAAATTATCATTGCCCAGCTGAGTCCATGGACATTTTCCAAAGCGTATCGGTCTCCCAAATGCTTCATGCCGGTAAAAAGTGCTGCAATGCCAACAACAATGGCAGATCTGCCAACAATTACGTGCAAGTATTCCCAGATAATCCTTTTAAATGGTACCTGCTCCACGTTCGATGGTTTTGGGGGCCTAACGAATGCATTAACAGGTTGTATGCAAGCCAAAAATACTGCAGCAACTCCAAATTTAACATGTGTCGAGCTAACATGAAAACCGCGAAGCTCAGCAACAGCAAAAAGAAGTGCAAGAAAAACTATGACCAACCCTGAATATTGCATGTAAACATGAATTTTGTACCAACCATCACCTTTCAAATGTTTCAAGTACCTGGCTGCCAAGATACCTCCAGGAAGCAAGATACCCCAGGCAAGAAACATCATAAAGCCATGCACTGCCAAAACTGGAAGTAAATCCTGCTCTGCTTCTGCGGAACCGCGCATCAGCTGAACACGTATAGGTCTGCTACTTGTAAGAGTATGCATATTCCTTTCACTAAGATGTTCATTGCTCCATTTACTACCCATCGCCCATATGACTTTAAGCGGAGTTGTGGGATCAATGATGTTGTTACACTCTGGTCTCTTGCCTCTACTACAAGATGGAACCAATGGACGTGTAAATTCCAAGGTAATTATACCATTTTCTGTTTTGCATCTCACATATGTCAAATTCTCTTGTGTAAGATGTATACTCGAAGCATCCCTTCCATCAATCCAGTAAGTGTTAACACGACCAACACCGTTGTCATCAACCCATCCCACATAAGTATAACTATATATCATTCCACTGCCAAATCCTATAGCAAGATAACCACTCTTTTTCTCGCCACGAGCAGCAATAGATATGGAGTCCTTTGACAACGTCCAAAAGAAGGTAACCTGTTGATCATCCAGAACAACACTGTTGTTATACATGTCAGATAGACCTCCATCCACAACCTCCACTCTCCAACCCATCTTCTTCTCGTACACCGAATGATAGTAAATTTGATCAGGAGTGTTCCTATCAGGAGCCCAAACAAGTTCCTTGGGACTGGCCTGAACTCCATGAGCCTCAGGACCTCCAGCATAAATAGTCTCAGTCAGGTTCCTCAGCGTAGCATTCCCACCAATGGGATCTGAAGTAACATAAAGTGCGACATCATGCCCAGCTTGTATTGAAAACGTGACGGGCACCCCTCTTTCCACTCTCAACACAGGAGCTTCCTTTTTGTTGATGTAAATAACCTTGGCAGGATTCGGAGGGTTGGGGTAATGCAAAGCCGGACCTGAAGAAACAACCAAAGGAACTTTGGCATCAGCAATGATGATATCTTGATCCTCTTTATCACCAGCATCCAAAGGACCTTTACAATCATCGACATGCTGAGAAACATTGAGACGCAAGTGGCCAAAAGTTTCGAATGGAAGACCACCGTGATTCTGAGGAAGATAGTAAGGTAAAACAGTATCAGGAGCTCTAATCTTCCCTAAAGCCCAAATAACAGTCATGTTAGCTAAACGATCAACAGTTTGATCATATTTACCATCAACCTGACTCAAAGGTCTATTATATCTAACCAATGAGACACCATCACTTCTATGCCCATAAATCAACCTTGTATGATTCACCAAACCAACTCTGTCTGGTCCTTCATAGATTGAATCAGGACAAACCCCTTCAACAGATCCATCATCACTGTTTTTCACACACTCACTATACTTGGTGATGAAGAAATCACCAACAAAAGGCAAACCATCTTCCTTAAACCCAGCAACAGCCACGTCAGCACCAATCATGACTTCTGAATCAGTGGCGTTAGGGTTAGCCCAACCAAAAGCCATGTAATTCATAACCCCAGTTGCACCTTCCAACCCAATCTCAATTGAATCCTCTTTCAAATTCAAACTCCAACGAACCCTAAAATCCTTGGTCAAAACTTTACAATTGTCAAACATAGTTGGTTCATTATAAACACTTACCTTCTCCTTCTCTTCGTCGCTCGAAGATGCTGGAGATTTCGCCTCCGCCGTGGTGATATTTTGAATCAAAACGTGGCCGAAATCGGAGGCAGTGGGAATGTCCCAAACTGAGAGAACATGGATCATATCCCACGTGATATTAGGCATCAAATGAACGACGAAGGTGAAATTCGAGTAAGTATGGTTAAGCTTGTGATCAGAAACAATGAATCCGGTGGTGAAGTTGTCGAAATCAAGAGCGAGGGCGCTCCACCAATGCACATCGGAGCCAGAAAGCATATCAAATTGAGAAACCCTAAAAGAACAATCGTCGATGATTTTGATTTTGCCTCTGAGCTGATGCTGAACCATTTTGAATTCGGATTCGAAATCGATGAAAGGACTGCTACGGGAGCATTTCGGAGCAGGATCTGCATACCCGAAGAATAATAAGTATAAGAAGATCAAGATAGTTTCGCGAAGCATGTGGATGAGATTCGAATATAGTTAAGCGGATAGTGTTCGGAATCCGGTGGATCCGAATCGCCGCTTGTAAGGTGGTGATCGGAAAAGTTAAAGATAGCTGCGATCGCCGTCGTCGATCCGGTGGAGTTTTTTGTAATTTATTTTCCTTAAAAAAAATTAAGGAAAAAGGAGAAACGTGTTTCTGTTGTAGGTGCGATTCCGTGTTCGTTGTAGTTTTGGGCTTTGGGTTAATAGGTGACAGCTTCGTAGTTCGTATGATGTGCGGTGTTGTTAGATGAAGAAAACAAGAACACAAGTTAATACTTAACACTCCTGTTATAATTAAGTTAAGTAAAACCATATATTGCCTCTGTTTTCTAGCATGATTCGTTTCTCATGTGTAGGAGTTATAATAAAAATAAAATAATAAGTTAAAATCGATACGTTTAATGCTCATCCTTGCTTACTTACCTAGATTCAATTCCAAACCTCAGGTAATAATTTTTTATATAAAAATAATAAATAATAAATAATAAATTATTTATAAGTCTCGAAAGCTCCTAGTGACTTGAAGAGTATGTCATCATATTCCACTCTCGGAGGACATTTTGGATTAAAATATTTCCAAACATTTTGTAGAGAAAAAGAGTTCAACCCATTAATAATATAAAGATATACAATTAATAGGTCATTAAGCCACTTTGGTCAAAATCATGTAAAGTGACGCGCACGACTATAGGTGTACAAACAATTGCCTTGCCCAAATGAGCCCAACCAATGAACCAGGATATGTATGTCAGCAAAGAACTTTCATGGCGTTAACTAAAGCTCTTTGCTTTTTGACCTACCTTCATAACAGTACAAAACTTGATATATTTTTTTAGATTTTTTTTTTTTGCTGTGGTTCTTAACTTAAAAATACATTTTTTGTAATTAAAGCAATCTTTGAGAAAACTATATAGATTTGAAGAAATCGTAGGTAGTTACGAATATTTTAGATTAGACACACCAATGTTTTGTCCTATATATAAAAACATCTTTCCCACTTTTATAGACGCAAAAACCGCAAGCAATTTAGATATATCCGTCATAGTTAGAACTTACGGTTCGAAATGCGAAGGACCAACACAACTAATTTCTATGTAGTTATATACTGCAGGCACACTGAAATTGCTTCAGAGCCTGAGTCTCAGATTTACAAACATAAAGTCAAAGAAATTGCTTCTTACATTTATCACATAAACACAAGTTGAAAACAATGAATGTGTGCTACGCAAAGAAACCAGATGATTATCGCCTATCTGCACATGTGAAAGACAGTGATGCTGTGGCCACCTACCAAATTTCATTAAAACACCATCACTATTGAGTATCATTAGAAACTACATTTTTCCCAGCTGAGAGGTTTCAATTCATCAAAACTGATAGGTACCATAATCATAATCAGAAAAATCACTCCCACCTGAGAATTCATAATACTCGTACTCATCATCATCGGACAATAAATTTATGTCTGAGATCCCAGATGGGTAGTCTTCATCAAGTGATCCATAATCAAATTCAACTTCAAATGGATAGTCATCAGTTGCATCATATGGAAGTCGTAAATCTTTAATCTGTTCGTTACATCTCTTCCCCAAACTTCCTGCCAAATTAATATTGAAACACTGACGTATATCAAGAGATTCAAGGTGAGGACAGCCATCGAGAATAGCAAGCAAACCATCATTAGTCATTTTGTTTCCAAAAAGCTGGAGATGGCGTAACTCGGGCATGTTTTGTGCAATAGCAAATGCCTCATCATCAGACTCTATGTGTGGACGTCTGCACCCTTCCATGTTGAATTTAAAGGCTTTCAATCGAGGGCAACATCTTCCAATTGCTTCCAGAGGATCCTTGGATAAACCACTGATCGATATATCAAGTTCTTCTAAGTAAGAAAGCTTTTCAGCAACTTCACACAATCCTTCATCTGTTATACTATAGCAACATGCAAGGCGGAGGCGTTGTAGATGACTTGCACTGTAAAATGTCAAGACAACGGGAAGAGATACGGTTACATAGAGATGCTACCAAAATATCTACATTACATGGTAAACTAACTAGGTGACATGCTACAAAAATATTGGTTGTGACTTCAGTTAACTATCTAAAAATGTCAAACTATGTATTTCTATTCACATAGGAACATTTTATATTAAACAGAAGCACCAACAACTAATTTGTGTTTACAAACAAAGGCATGTAATGTTTTCAAGCAATAACTGCACACATACAAAAATCATTTCTATATGATATACAATAACTGAAATAACACAGTTGACAGTTATCCTTCAAACGACGTCCTAACTTACCAATACTGTTATCATTATTTATCGTCTCAATCCCAGGCAATCGTGAACATGATTCCTAATAACAGAAAATGGATAAAAGAATAAACAGAAATGAAAACTTAGCTCTGAACAACAAGACATCAATAAACTTTCTTCACCTAACTGCAAAGTGCAAACAACCCATCACACAAGTGACAAAATTTATGAAACCTACATGTAAATTGATATGGTTTCTCTCAAGGTATGGGACTGTTACACTTAATATGTCCTTTGCCCAGAAACCTACGCCTTGTCAATGACTAGAATGAACTGAAATTGACAAGTTTTATAATTATTATTTCCAATCATTATCTCAAAATTACACTTCCACCATCCTTCTCATTTAATACATCTGCTCCTAATAAACAAGTCTTTGTACATTTCTAATCAAGATCCCAGATACCATTAATTTGAAACTTTGGTAATATTATTTTCAAGTATTAATATTATTTCTAGTCAAAATCCCTTCGAGTCCAAACCCACCTGCCACCATTTGCTACACTGACTTCTATACCCTAGATCTACTTAAAATTCAAAAATGCTTTCAGCTTTACAGAATAACTCAAGTTTATTACTTTCAAGATCAAAACCATCTTACCATCCACGACAAAAATCCTTCTTTAAAAAATATACTTTTTACACCAAAACCCTTTGAGGTTTAAACTGAAATCTGAGACTTTGGCAATATTCTAGTTATTATTTGTCCTACAAAAACAAATAAATAAGTTTCACAAGATTATGTTTTACAAGTTTGTGCCAAGCAACAGGCTCACCATTCAACAAGGAATCACTTGACTTTTCCCTTGTTCCCAAACTACCAGTGAAAATAGGGACCAAGAAAACAAGGGGAACACATTTTTTTTCCTATGTTTTCATGAGAAATGATAGATATTGTTAGGAGTTGGTTATAGGTAGTTAGAGTTTGTTAAGTTGGTTAATATTAATTACAAATGTGTTAAGATTTGTAAGTTCAATTAGGATCACTATACAAAGTGTTTCCTACTCATATTGTAATCAACTTTTCTCATTGAATTAATTGCAAATAATTCAGCCTCTCTCTCAATTATTTCCCATTTTCTTGTGCTCAACCATACTTCTCAACAAGAACTGCCTACAAAACACACTTCAACACTTTTATCACTAACACACCATCATTGTGCGAATTCCCATTCTGGTCCCATCAAACTGGCGTGTCAAATCGGTAGCAATTCTCCTATTGTCACTATAGTTTCAACCACTGGAAGCTGTAGTTTTTTTTCCCCAACAAATATATACTATAACAGCTTTCTTATTATCTAGGTCACACAAAAACAATTCAAGTATTGGAATTAAACAAAACATCTTAGCCACGGAATAACCCTAAAGACAATTGAGGTATACGATTGTGAATTATAAAAACGAAAATGAAGATGCAAGTGAAACATACGAATTAGCGATGTGACGGAGAAGTTCATCGGAACCAAAATACTCGATATTAATATCAAGTAAATTACCGCAGCTGTAATCAACAGCGCGATGGCATAAAATCTCTAATTCGTGATCGGTGCTAAGGTCATTCTCGAAATTAGGCATATTGATGGTGCGCCAGAGGAGAGGATCCTCGGAGATGTTGCGCCACGTGGTGCAAACATTCTGAGCCCGAACGAGAATGTCAACTGTGCCTAGCTTCAGGAAAATCGATGACACCACATCTCGTGGAAGATCGAGCCAATTTCTTTCTCCGGAATCGATGACTGATTTCGAATTCGTCGACGATGGTGATGGTGATGGTAACGACTCCATTGAAGAATTAGGGTTCAAGAATTGTGGTGGTGATGGTCATAATTCACAAAATTGATTTTCTTTGAGGTAGGTTATGTTTTCTCTACTTATTGAACTCGTTTGTTATGTATTCCAAAAATGAATATTTTGCTATTCAATGCATATGATAAGAGATATTTTTAAGAAAATTATAACATGTCATCCAAACTCATTTTAGAAAATATATCCATTTTAGATAATAAAGTAATTAATTTCAATTACTAACTATACTAATATTAATTAGTAACTATCAAATAAATAACTACTGTTATTTTGTATATGATCAATTGAGTATAATATCAATTATTGATATTTAGTTTACCAATTTCTTAATATAAATTTTCATATTTTTGATATAATAAAAATTATTTTTTTAAAACAATTGACTATAAAAAATTGTGTTTTTTTTTATAAATTATTAAAATCAGCTTTTAAAAAAAAACACATTTATAATCAATTGCGTAGACTCTGAATAGAGAGATGCAGCATATTGTAAAATGAGCATAAGGTTCATTTTTAAATGGGTTCTTATAACGATTGAACAAGTCTATCATTCATCAATTGACACACGAATCTATCTATGCATATTGGAAAAGAGTTTATTCGACTCGTTAAGAATTCGTTTGACTCAAAATTTAGCTCGACTTCAATACAAACTTGTTGTTTTAGGTTAAACTTGACTTGATTTAAATGCACGGACAATTCAATTTGACTTGTTAGCTAGTAACACATAATTTAAAAGTCAAATCTTTTAAATTTTTGACCTATTAAATGAGTAATTTAATTTTTTTTAGATAAAATAATTGTAGAGTTGAAAAAGATAAATATAAATTAGGTCAATACAAACATCCTTATTTTTCTAACATAGATTAACTATCATTATGCTTCAAATAACTATTTATATGTCTTTTTTGCATAATCATCAACTAATCAGAATCAACAATTCACATGCAAAAAATTTACTTAAAAAATCTAACTACCACTAAGATATATTCAACCATATATTGAACTAGTGAAAAATATTAGTACAAGAGCATCTCTAATTGTAACATTTTAACAAATTCATTTTATGATACCCTCATAATCTTTACTACAATTAAAGATTTTATCTATATAGTTGTTTAACTTAAAATATAATTATTTCTCTATTCCTTATACCATATTCTTTCTTTCACTTTAGCACTTCTAAATATATAAAAAAAATAATTTAGTGCTATGAAAACCACTTTTTGTGTTTTTTAGATATACAATTTTGATCTAATATGAAACTCAAAATCACATGTGGTTAGATTTAATTTAAAGTTTAAAATT
>JBBPBT010000629.1:3742370-3758949 GCA_037974875.1 Cicer bijugum | reverse complement strand
AAAAAAAAAGTAAATAACAAAATATAGAGAAAGAACAAAATGATAGAAAAAACAACACTTCACAAGAGAATGATAAGATCAAAGTAAAATCACCACAAGAGTAAGAAGTTCTTGATAAAATTCAAATTTGGGTCAAATAATAATCCCAAAGAACATTTCTTTTAATCTCACTCGAAATTTTTATAATTTGATACCAACTAATATGGATTTGGATTGACTCAAAGGTGATACACATCTCCATTTTTCTGAGATAAATTCTAATCAATTTTAAACATGTCTCAATAAGATTACAAGATATATTTATAATAAAATTATATGTGAATTTAAATAGATCATAAATGACATTATTCTCTATGTTTATATTGGACTATATTTATTCTTTTTTAAATAAACTAAATGAAAGAAAGCAAATATCTTTACTTACACATGAAATCAATTAAATCTAAATTAAAGCTATTACAATTTTAAATAAAATAAATTAAAATTTATTATAAATTAAATTAAAATAAATAAAATTCATCTTAATTTATTAAAATATAAATTACTTTTATGCTCTTAAGGTTCTTATCACAAAAACTATATATATGAGCTTTAATTCTTCATGATAAAATATAATAGTAAAAAAATTTAAGATTGTGTATGATTTTTTATTTTTATTTTCTTTTATACTTTTATCTTATAATATTGTGAGACGTATCAGAGTTAATTGTTTTAAAAGATGTGAGTACAACTAAAGTTGGAGGTGTTTGAGAGAATATGCTTTAAAAAGTTTAACATTATATTATTTTTTAAATGCTAATAAACAACCATTGTGATTTTTTTTTTAAGTTTTAATATTATATTCTTCTATTATAATTCTATATTTAATTTTCTTTTTCAATACAGAAGATCAAAATTTCCAAACATTTACAAACCAGATGTTAGAAGATGAAAATTACCCATTATAAAAATAAAAATAAAAAGATGAAAATTACCCAAAATTGAAGCTACTATAGAAGAAGAATAGTAATAATTATTAATTACCCAAAAATGCAGCCTCGGGGGAAACAAAACCATTGAAAAAGTCAAACTCAAAGCAATAATTGCGCATCAACCTTGAACCAACCTATGTTCCATTCCAACTAACCTCACAATATACTATACTATATTAGAAATTAAGAAACTAAAACATAAACTTTTTCCCAGGGAAAAATAGAAGAAGAAGAAGAAGAAAGATTACAAATGTAATTCTCTCTTCTTGAATCTCTAAGTACATCTTACATTGAATGTTCATAACAACAACAAAAAAACCTTCTAACTCATTCTTGTTTATCATATCTTTTACCACTTTGATTCTCTCTCTTGAAATTTGATCAATTGTGGGCATAGCATGGATCATGTCCGAGCATTTTCATCTCCCCAATTAAATAATTCTTCAACAAGTAATGGACAGCCAGAAGAAGAATTTGGCATGGAAGGTAATTTCGTGTGTTACACACATTCAACCCCATTACAAATATCTTAGCCTTTTTTTTTTAGCTTTGAATTGAAAATTTATTTGCAAACAATTGTTACTCAAGAAATCCATTGTTAGAATAAAAATGGTAATAATAATAATTTTATAATAATAATAATAATAATAATAATAATAAAAATAATAATCAAACATTCCACATTATTAGGCATATGTGAATGACTAATGATTCTTAATTATTCTGTTTCATTTTTGCCATTAGGCCTTGCTACAAATGTTAGGCTATTGCTGAAATTAATTCAAGACCATAATGGGGCAACCACAAAAGACAACGATGAGAGAAAGTTTCATAGGGTAAATGGTATGATGTTTCTATTAGATGAGGTTAGGACAAGGGTTCAAAAGGTTCAATCTTCTACCAAGAGAAGAGCTGAACTTAGGAGATGTAACACTGACCTTAGGCCAAGCATACCAAAGGACAAAAGAGCTCATGATGCGCCTCTAGATGAGAAAGATAGACTGAGGAAAGAGCTAAACGCGAGTTTGGTGGCACGGCAGAGTCTTCAAGCAATGTGTTCAAGTTTGGGAAAAGAAAAGCAAATCATGGCTTCTGAGCTTGCAAGAAAGGCTCAAGAGTTGGCAGAACTTGAGGAGCTTATAGGTGATCTAAAAGCTCAGAATGACATGTTGATGGGGAGGCTGCATGCTTGGAACTCAGAACAGAAGGAGAAAGAGAAGAAGAGTAGTAGTGGAGTAGAAATGGAAGGGAACATAGTCCTTCAAGAACGTAACAGGGCTCTTTCGGAACAGCTCCAAAAATCCATTGATGGTTACAGGTCTATGAAGAGAAAACTAAGAGACATGCAAGAGGAAAAAAAGGAAATTCATGCTACAATGGAGCAAATGTGGTTGGAAGTTCAATCAGGCATTGACAGGATTGATAGCTTCAAGGAACACTTGGCAACAACTAATCTAGAGACGAGTGGCGTCGAAGAGGAAATATCAGATATAGAGCATATGCTTGAATCTCTTCGCATGAAACTATCAAAACATACACAAAAGAAAACTTAATATGATAAGCCAAAAGCTCAATCTGTATTTAGAAGAGGCAAAGGTGAGAAGCATGGTTTACAGGGGAAGAAAATGAACACTATCAAAGCATCGTCCATGTACAGAATGACATTATTCACTTCTAGCCCACCATGTATATTTTCGGTGTCTAGACAGCATGCTCTTAGACCATGAGCAGGAAGAATAGGAGAGGAAAAATGGTCAAAGAGGAGAATAGTGATTAAAATGTTTTCTGAATTAGATTTCCAATGGCACAAGACTTGTTTTATAAACCAGATTCTTGTCTTCTGTGTGCATGTCCTAAATTGAATTCTTGTTCCTTTCAATCCGATTTATATAAACTATAAAGTAGTGTTTACATTTAAATACATTATTCAACCTCAAAAAAAAGAGATCACATGAAATGTAGAATTTCCAGCTTATTTTTAATTGGAGATGTTTGTCCAATTACATATAGAAATTTATTTTTGCAACAGACAGGATGTATACTAAGCAAATCTGGCTTATTTTTAGAAAGAATGAATTAAACTATACTTTTGGAACCATAAGTAACAAATAAAGAACTGCTGACATACTGGTTAAGAATTAACTTATATTTTAGGAGTCTATTAACAAATCATAAATTTACTACTATATACTCTTAAGAAAAGGTATATGATGAGTTTGCATATAAATTTATAGATAAACAAAAGGAAAAACACTGATTTTGGAATCATGTGCAAGTAAATGACCTATAACATTTATTGAGCAAGGCTTTGCAACTTGCAGCCAGCAATTGAATTCAGAATCCATGTATTGCTTGCAACATTTGAACCAGTAGACCTTGCCAAAACCTCTGCATCGGATTGTCTTTGGCGAAAAATTGCATCCTTTTCCAAAGGATTGCAATTAGCAGGAAACTCAAGACTGTAGATTATGAGGGTTTGTTGTGGATGCACATCAGGTAGTATCGCATTTTGGTCAGCTGACACTGGTTTTCTATGCAGGACAATCCCTCCAGCAGCAATCACAAGGTCTTGCAGATAGCACTTGTATGACTGGATAAAATCTCCCATGAAATAAAACTTGCAGCCATCAAAAAGCTTTGGTTGCTGCATAAGAAATTGCCAACACAAACCACTAGTTTAGTCTGAGAATAAAGAAGCATTTATTGAAATCATCCTGCAGTTAGTCTAGTTTGCTCAATTGAAACACATCGAACTATTCAATGTATAATATTGGCAAAAAAACTGATAGTCAATAAATAATACTGGCAACTACAGAAAGGTGGAAAATGAAAAGGCAGAAATTAACAAAACAAATTCGTTCCTACAATTCTCAGTACTCAATTTCACTACTTGACTACTTCCATGCAGTCATAATATACTTCCACACATTAGCTACATGCATATAATTTTCTCGGTAAAAAGTTACTCATTATGCTTTGTGGATATTAGTGGTCAGCTTCGCATAGACATACATCTTAAGAATGGTTATACAAGATAAAAACTTAAATGAAGTTCTTGAAGGCATGGTTAATAAAGCAAAAGAAGAAAAGTTCTGGAAACATATAGAAGGCACATTACTATTACAATTTTTTCGTCCTCAAACTATTTTCTTAGAGAACAACAATAATTAATCGTAACATGCGAATGGCAAATAGCTTAAGACTCTAACCTTGTCCAGTGCTCTTAGTCGTCCAAGACAAGGACCATCCCTAATTCCATGGATGTCGACATTAATTTCATAGTGCTCCTCATCAACAGGTCTTGTTTCTTTCATGCAAGCTTTGATCCCTGCTTATCAAAAACCAACCAACACAAGAACAAAAACTAAATTACAAAACATAAAAAAAGAGAGAGAAGACATTATTTGACATTTACTATGACCTTATGATAGCAGCTTTGTATGAAACTAACTGAACATAGAGAGAAATACAAGAACTGAACTTACACTCAATGCTGAGAATCCACTTTCCTTCTAGAATACCCAACAATACTTTGAGAGTCCTTCGGCATGCCCCATTTTCATTTGTTGATGCTATTACATGGGTAACACTTGAATCCCAGGTTTTCAAAACTGTAACCTTGGACACTCTTTCAAATTCAGAAACAACATCCTGTATTTTCGACCATAAAAAGATAAGGAATAAAATATTATTTAATGAGAAGAATTCTAAATAGATACTAAAAGCAATTATTTTACCCTCTCCTGTACGGATAGAGCTGAACAACACAGCACAATTTTCTTGTAAGATCCTTGAGCAATTCGACTTTGGCTTGTAGTGTCATGTTTGATACTACAGCTTTTCTCCTTAGCGGTAAATTTCTTGCTCTTGTGTTGGGATCCTGAACTTTCATACGGCAACATGGAGGGAGCATGTAGAGGGCATAACATGACAAAGTTTTCCTGAACAACATTAGAATGATCTGATTAGAAGTTTGTATTCAGAAATAGGCATTAACTATGATTTTTTAGATGCAGTTTGGTTTATTCATATACCATATCCCATCGACATTGGGAAGTCCACTTGGCACAAGGAACATGGAAGCTTTTGCGACAACTTTTCTCATAGCAACCGAGGGCAGCTCCTTTAAGTCCACAAAAACTACATTTGATTCTCCGACTTCTACTTATTTCAGCTTCAAGATTTATTGCATTATCATCTTCAAAGTATACATTTGGGGCCCTGATGCATATTTAAAACACATCACTTACAAGTCCTAATTGTTACTATAGCAAGCTACTAAAATCAACTTGATTAAATCAATTATAGGCAACTATATAATTATTTGACAGATAATCAACATCAAATATCTAAATCCGTTAATTATGTCACTCATACAAAAATTCTATACCATTCAGTGCAATTCCTGTGACAATGTACGACTTTAGATCCTCCTTCATAATCAGCAGCTACAGGCTTGCCATCAAAATAATGCACGATTGAGCCAGAAGCCTGTAATTGGAATTGCATAATGTAAGTTCCTATCCATTTATAATGATGAAAAGATAATCCCACAAACAATTTTACCTCTGATTCTTCTGATGAGAGACAGAAGGCACATTGGTACTTCTTGACATGGCTCACACATTTCTTTAAATCTGGTTTGTCTGTCAAATGACCGTGTTTCTCTTTTGAATTATCATTCAAAGACCTGACATCAGTACCTTGCTTAATACTTCTATTTAGCTGAACTTCCTCATCCTTTTTAGCCCTAGAGATATAATCAGGGGAAACTTTTGACTTTTTAGCACTCTTCTGTTCTTTACTGCAAGACATAGAATTTCTGG
Source organism: Cicer bijugum (assembly GCA_037974875.1). Classification (NCBI taxonomy): domain Eukaryota; kingdom Viridiplantae; phylum Streptophyta; class Magnoliopsida; order Fabales; family Fabaceae; genus Cicer; species Cicer bijugum. The sequence continues at coordinate 3,753,152 of JBBPBT010000629.1, read as the reverse complement.
ACAAACTGCTTTTTCTTTTCCCAGTATTAGCAGCCTTTCTATTATTATCAGTCTGCAGACTTAAAGTGAATGAAGCAGAACCAGCAAACTCATTGCACTGGTTTTGCTCTGAAGATAAATCTTCAGGTGGATCATGCACATCATCCAGCTCTTGTTTCCCGGCTCTTGTCACTTGACTTTTTCCAGCAATCTTCCGAGGACATCGCATCTCATTACCTTGTTTAGATGCTGAAGTATATGAATTCTTAGCCATCTTCCATTCACAATTGCTTTGAACTCCTAGTATATTGGAGACCACACCAGCAGTTTGAGGCGTTGAATCTTTACTGGTAACAAACGAAACCGTCTTGCTCCTTCTATTAGACTTTTTCAGGTTACAAGCTCCGTGCTTGTAGTCCGAAGATTGCTCCTCAATGACTTTTGATGCTATATTTGAATCCATATTTATTCCATCATTTTGACATTTTTGTTCCCTAATCTGGTCTTGCCTAGCTTTTTCTGTAGCCTTCCTGTTTCTCTTTGTATACTTCTTCACTCCATTTAGATCATCAAAATTTCTAATTTGTGAAGACATGCCTAGTGGTAACGCATCAGCAAATTGATTTCCTACTATGGAGTTCTCAAAGTTTGTATCATAAGCATCAGTACTTGACTGATGTTCTTGCAATGTTGTTACCAATTCCTCTATATTTTCATCAATCTCAAGAGTATCCTCAACCTGCAACTAACATGCAACTTATTAAAACTTCAATAAGTAGGTTATGCATAACAAACTAAATCGTGTATGAAAAACCTTTTGATACAATTCTCACTACCTGCATTTTGATGGGAGTGGAAAATAATTCAGGGGAGCATGGCTTTTGCGTCCATTCAAACATCTCACTATCAAATAAATCAACAGATGGTTTGTTTTGCACCTCATCCTACATAACAATCACAACAAAAGTTATTAATATTTAAATTTTTAATCCAAAGCTAGAGAGCAATTCAACCTGATTTTATTTTCTAGCAAGCCAAATTTCAACTCCACAAAAATATTCAATTTTAAGTTAAACCAAATTTGAAGTTGAATGACTTCAACAAGGTTTTGCTTTTCTTAATAATAAAATAGTCCAATAAGGCAAAAAAGTATAATTTTAAACATTAAACAGTAAGAGACAATACCAAATGACTTTTCTCAAAATTCCTAACAGCTTAATAGCTTGTTATATGCCATCTACTTACTGATGTGACTTGTTTTGAAGGACTTCCATCATCAGCATCTTGGAGATCACTGAATGAAGGAGGAACTGGTGTTGGGCCATCAATAAGTTGATCCTCGTCAGTTCCCTGACTTAACTTTTCAGCATCTCCCTCCTCTCTTAACCAAAAGAAAGGTTCTTTCACCTGATCACCTTTTTCACTTTGGAGTGGCCTTTCATTTGCCTTGATTGAAATGTTATGTCTTCCTTCTTGGTTAATTTCACTAAGAGAGCCTCCAGACTTAAAATTCCTCAGTGGAGTTTCTGAAAGAATATCCTGTGGCACCTGAACCCTTTTCTTTGCAGGAAAAGAAGGCTTCTCACAGTCAGAAGCCGAACTTTTGGTGCTAGTCTTAAGCTTCTTTCTCGACTTCTTTGTCTTCGGGGTTTTTTCCTCAGCATGATTTTCATGAGTTCCACCAGTTCCCTTCTCACCAAAATCAGCATCAGCTGGATCACCTTCACATTGCTTTCCCTCATCTGTAACATAACTTAAGTGTTACAAAAGCATATAAATATACTATGAATTGGAGTTGCCAATGATAATTAATGAGACTATATTGATTATCTTTATTTATTTATTTATTTTAAAATTGAATATCTTTTAGAGATAAATTGTCTTGTTAGTGTTGAGGCAGTGTTTGTGTGATTATTGTTAATATTTTGCAAGCAGATCATTAATTATTAGAAGATAAAGAATTTAAGAAACCAAAAAATAATTTATTTTCTTAATGTCATTTTAATACAATTTTTTTTACTGGACTCAATAACATAATTACCATGAAATATAATGGAATATTACTTTGAAATGAAAGGCAGAATAACCTGGTGAATTGGTAGCATGTGGATTTTGAGTGACGAATAAATTAATTCCGGAAGCAGCTTCCATGTTTTTGTAGATGGTAACCAAGTTGTCCATGTGAGGAGCAGGACGAACCTCTGTAAATAGTTAATTAATTAGGGTTGATGTGATTTATGATTAAATTAGGGTTAATAAAGAAATGAAATGAGGTGTTGTAATTGAGGAGATGTACCTCGACGAGTGAAGGGTATTTTACAGACAGGACAAGAAGATGAAGATTTCATGGACTTAATTATACACGAGCTGAAAATTGCAAAATAAAAATCAAATTTGTAAAAAAAGTGAAAAGAAACATGAATCGGATTGTGTGGAATTGTACTACTCACTTGCAGAAAAGATGATTGCATGTTAGTGAAACCGCAGAATGTAGTAAACTCCAACTGCAAGATGAAACAATAAAGAGTTAGGAAGAAAGAGAAAGAGAAAGAGAAAGAGAAGAAAGAGGTAATGGTTGAATTGAATTGAATAGAATTGATACCAGATTGGACATTTGAGTTCTCTTCCCATTTTCTCTAGGTCTTCCATTGAAAAAAATGTCTCTAACGCAACAATAACAACAAACAATGGAACTCTTGAATCGCAGCGAAAAGAGTGATAGGAGAAGGGTTTTAATTTTAAGTATTTTTTAAAATTAATCTAAATTGGAAACCGCGCTCTCTATATCTCACGCGCCAACGCAATTTGTTTTCGCGGTTCGAATTTGAATTTAAGGAAGATTGCGAGATACACTTCATTTTTTTCTTTTTTAGGTGAATAATAAATTGATAATATTATTTATTGCTATAGTTAAAAACAATAATTACCTCATAGTATAAGGTTGATGTTTTGTAAAAGAAACTTAAAAATCTGTTTTATTTTTTACTTTTTTAAAAACTTAAATAAATCTTTATTTGATAAAAAAAAATTAGTGAATTAATTTATATTTGATAAGTTAGTATATTAGATTATAAATGTTTGATAACTTAACCGTTGAGATAACATAAAATAAAAAATTATACAAATTATTAATTCATTTTTTATAATAATATAAATCTTTTTTTCATTCATACTTAATTTTAAATTTATTTCGATAATATTTATGAAGTTTGGAGGTGGAAACAAAAAGATAATTTTTTATTTTCATTTTTTAGTAGATTTATATTGTAGGAGGTTGAACTAATGGGTCCATCATAGGGGTATCCTCTTTGATTTATAAAATTATGTATTATAAAATTATATATCATAAAAATGTATGTATAATAAGAAAAATTCATTAGTATAGGGTGTTAACGTTGTTTGATTTATTTTATTTATAAAAAGGGTGAAACCAAAAGTTTAGTTAAAATACAAAAGTAAAAATTGGAGAAAATACAAAGACTCTCTATATTAAACTATAATATGAAATGTTGCTTTGTTAATGCATATTTTTAAGAGATTCATAAAATGAGTTATGTATATAAATGAACTTATAATAAAAAAAAATGGAAATAAAACATAAGTTTAAGATACTGAATGCATAATTTCCAAAACTATATTTTCAATTTTAATTTCCAATATTATATTGGAATAGTTTTGTCAATATTTTCCTAATAAAATTGGTCTTGTCCGAAGGACCGACCTGATTAGGCAATGCAAAATGTAGGCTTAACAAAATTTAAGTTTGCCCAAAATATTCGTCAACTCAAACATTTTGATTTTTGAGTTCAACCTGGCAAATGACACTAATGAGTGATGACTAACTCTTCAAGAAGCTTGTCTAGGACACTTGGCCCAAGCACCTCAATGAAGCACCACTACATCTTTTGCATCTTCACTTTTCATAACTTCTGATTTTGTGTATAACAACATTTTGACATAAAAACATGCGCCCTCAAGCCATTAAATTCCTTCCCCTTTTGGTTTTTTCATCCCCTTCTTATGCTCTCCCCATGGGGCTAATGTGCTGCCTCTGATGCAGTTGATTGGTGGAGGGGAAGGACAAACATATTTACTGAGAATGACTGCAAGTTATCAAAATCATCAGCCATGTCTCACTGCCTCAATATCTAAGCACCACATCCTACCTCAAAAACAATATAGCATTGATGCCATTATCAAATGCTGATAACTTGACATAAATAAATTACCAGTAATCTTTACAGGAACATAAACCATCTCTAAAATGGTGGAACCGACTACGATCCCTAACAACAATCTCTCTATCATAAACCTTTGATATGAGTTTGATAGCCATATGACAATCTGCACAAACTCTTAAATTCTTCATGACCCTGATTGGAGTCCCTGGTGCTGTATTCAAGAGCATAAAAGCAATTGCAACTTTTTCACTATGATAAGACAGAGCTTGTTCTTTCTCCTCCTCCTCTATGTCAGCCAGCACATTTGCTGTATGAGGCACATAACCTTCTAGCTTCAACAATTCAGTAATCTTCTCTAGCAGCGCGTACACATCCCGACTCTGAGGATGAGACCTATCCCCCATAGTAAATTCAAAAATGCGGTTTCGCAATTCAACGAGACTATAACCAGGAGTTTTCCAAACACCATCCTCTATCATCGACCTCCTCACCATTTGTACATCGGACCAGCGGCGCTCAGAGGCATAAAGATTCGAGAGAAGCACATAATCTCCACTGTGTTTAGGCTCTAACTTCAACAAATGAGATCTTGCTATCTCGCCCAAACCCAAATCTCCATACACTGTACATGCCCCTAATAAGGTCCTCCAAATAACAGCATTTGGCTGCATTGGCATATTCCGAATATATTCATAAGCTTGTTTAACTAAACCAGCCCTACTCAATAAATCCACCATACAACCATAATGTTCTATCCTCGGCATAATACCATATTCATCTTTCATCCTTCTAAAATAATTGAACCCTTCATCCAACATCCCACAATGGCTGCAAGCATATAAAACACCAACAAAAGTGATCTCACCAGGAACAAGTTCTTGTCTTTCCATGTCTTTGAAAAGCTCAAGTGCTTCCTCACCAAACCCATTAACAGCCAAACCAACAATCAAAGAAGTCCAAGAAACCACATTCCTTTCTCCCATCTCATTAAACACTTGTTGAGCCTGCCTTATGCTCCCACATTTTGCATAAAAGTCTAAAAGCGAATTATTCACATGCAAATTCTCTGTCAACCCAATTTTCAACAAATAAACATGAACCCTACGTCCTAACTCTAGAGCACCAATTTCAGCACAAGCAGATAACAAACTAACCACAGTAAACCCATCTGGCTCCATACCGTCCAAACTCATTTCCCTAAACAAACTCAAAGCTTCATTAGGCTTTCCATTAAGAGCAAACCCATTAATAACAGAATTCCAAGCAACTAAATCTCTCTCACCCATTAACTCAAACACCTTGTATGCACTATCAGTGTCACCACAAGCAGCATATATATGAAGCAAACTATTCCTAACAAAAATCAACGACTCAAACCCATTTCTTATAGTAACCGAATGAATCGCTTCACCTTCTCTAACATTCAACGACTTTGAAATAGCTTTAAGAAGAAAAGGGTAAGTGTGAGTATCAGGTTCAACACACGAAACCAACATTTTTCGGTAGAAAGGAAGTGCAGGGGATGAATTATCACTCTCAGCGTAGCCTCTAATCATGGTGTTCCAAGTAAACACATTGGGGTTATGTAACATTGTGAAAACGTTGTAAGCGTAAGACATGGGTGCAGAGAGAGACACAATAGTGAAAATAAGGTACTTTCCCATGTCGGGGTTGTTGAGAGGGACACTATTTCTTATGGAAAATGCGTGGATTTGTTTTAGTTTGTGTTTGGAAGATGCACAATATTGTAATAGAGCAATGCATTTGGTGAGAATGTGGGATGTTGGGTTTTCTGATGTGGTTGAAAATGTGATGAAGGAAGATAAATGGTTTTTGGGAGTGTGGAATAATGAAGAAAGCTTCGAGGATGCGTTCATTTGTCTCAGCTTTCAGTTACACACTCACTTGTTCCAGTTCAACTAGTTGAGATTGAAAATAATAATAGCACCGCATGTGTTTCAATTTTAAGAATAAGAAATTATATAGATACGTAGGTATGTTTAGTTGAAATTTCACCTAAAAAAAGAAAAAGAAAAAAAGGCGATCGAATCCTTAATAGCCTTGTACTCAATCGCTCCATAACCTACTTGTATGCTCGATCATACAGTCGTCAAACCTAAAAGGAGAACACGTTATGGTGGACCAAGCGACCAAACAGATTGGTATAAAACATTGTCTTTTAATCATGCATTATGTGATTTTTTTTCTTCTTGAAATATACAAACATTTTCGACTTTTATTTTAATTGCAATTGAAGACATTCAAGTATCGTTTTTACCATAAAGAATTAGTAGTTTTATGGCATCAATATCATCATTCATCACAGCAAACATTTGACTTCAGAAATAATAAGGTTATAAGTACTATTGGCAATTCCACCCAAAAAAGGAAAATAAGTACTATTGACAAAGAATATTGAGGTACTAGTAGTAGAAAAGAAAATAAAATAAGGGGATAGAGAGGTAAGAGGGGATGAGAAAAATCATTCGAATAACTCCCACTTGGTTGTAACAACCATAGGCTTTATTGTTGCATTAGATGTCTTTAGTTGATCCAGAGTTTCAACACATTTCTGCACTCTCTTTCCCTGTAAAAGCAACCATTAGATTTAGCTTCTAACTAATCATTTCCTAGGACTAATCAAAATACTAATGTACAATAGATTTAGCTTGTAATTTTCCCTTAAATTTTAAATTAAGATTGAAGAAAATAAATTTAATTGAAGATGATGCTCCACCAAAATATATTTATAACATACTTCTATCCACCAAAATTTAACTTCCAAACAAGTAAAAAAGGTGATTGAAAAATAAACTATGAAACACCGATACTTCTTCCGATTGAAAACGTATTTTGGTGTTCGACATGTGTCGGTGTAAATACATCGGCATTTTAATGACTTTCAATTAATTTATTTTGTTAAATTTATTGTGTGTGTAGTATTCATACTTCATATAACAAAATGAAATTATATTGGAAATACCTGTAATATTTTCTGTGCAGAAGCATCCCCTCCTGCGGAAATACTTTCTAATTTGATTGCTTGTCTCATAAGCATCTCAATCAATGTTATGATCTGAACTTCAGGCACTTTGACTCCCTTGGAAATTGACTTTTCAATTGCAGTTACCTGCCAGAAAAATATAGCAGTTGACTTCATCTCAAAATACAAGCAAAAATAGACGAGTAAAAGTTACATACTTGGTCTACGAGTTGATCAAGTTGCAGAGACACATTATTGATGGCACGATTTGCAGTTTGGATTTTAGCATTGATACGCATCTGAATGAATCGTCGCTCGATACTAGAAGGATCTTGAGTCAACACCAACTTTGACCGATCTTTGACTCCACACACATCTAAAAACTCACCATTTTCCCGCTCTTTTCCTCTGTATACCACTCTCTGTTCTTCCACCTTCAATCCCGTTTCCTCGCTCATTACCTTCTTCACCACCCCTGTCACAACACTTAATAATTCTCAATTTCACTAACACAAGGCCAAATTTGTCATATAAATCAAATATTATTCAATTATTGTCACTAACCGAATGTCGTTGAGGAACTGACACAGATTTCGTAACGGAGCGCACCGTAGGCTATTCGAAGCCGCAAATTCGGAACCGGTGCATCCGGTTTCCCGGTTCTTTTCTGTACCAACATTCCACCGGGTCTCATTTCCCATTCGGATTGTTGTTCTCCCGAATGGCACGACGCCGTTTCTCTTGTTCTACTTCCGCCGTACGAGTTCTGTTTCTTCTTCATCATTTTGAACTCGGAAGCAAATATCTAACTCATCAAACTTTGCACCGACAGAAGCAGGTTGTGTAATGTTTGTTCGTTCAATGTGGCGTTTTATATAGACTACAATTATATAAATTATTTTTTCACACAAATTTCGAAAATTATTTAGATAGTTAATAAAAGATCATATTTATTTGCATTACAATAATTGATTGTATTTAATAATGATTAAAGAATTTTAACACCTTATTATTTCTATTAATTAATCATATACTTGAGTTAGGTGAACCATTTAAATTAGTGTAAAATATGATTTAATTTAGTTATGCGGGACATGATTGGAGGATGTTGTAAACAAGTGAGAATAGTGGCATTTGTACTTGTAGTTGTGCAGTGACATCTAAGTTTGCCGACAGTTGAAGGAACCATTTTGAGGAAGCCACACATGGTTATCACAAGCCATGTTGCTTTTGCTTAGTGTTCAAATGGACACGTGGAGGATATCCATTGGAGGGTAGTGTATGATTTCTTATTTATGGTGGGTTTGTGTTTATTGATGAAGATATTTCTATCTGGTTGGTTAGAGTTTATTGGTTTCGTTTTCAATGGTAGGAGGAGGGTGAATGTTCCGAATGGGGCATTACTTGGGCTTCCAAGTTATGTGGTTTATGAGAGTGATGTGATAGTGAAAGGGGAGAGGTAATATTGGCCGTTGATTAAGGTTCAAAGTCCACCGATGCAACGGTTTGGATGGCTCAAGACTTATGGATATTTTTTGTTCGATTGGTGGTTTGCTTGTAAGGATATTAACATAAGTATATGTTAATACAGATGGATAAGGTTTAACAGCTTGAAAATAAGTTATTACGATTATGAATTGGATAATCATAATGAGTTTAATAAGTATAAACCAACGGCATAAATAATTGTTACATAACATCTAATTATATTTTATAGATTCCATATTATAATATTGCTTTTTAAAGTGCTTGTGGTCTAATTAACAAAATAGAAAGACATATGTTGTTGGTCTAATATTATTAAATTGATATGAAGATGGATTAAGGAAATTAATTAGACTAAAATGCGTTTACTTGTTAAATGGATTATGGTTGTCATTGACAAGGACATTACTTAATGAATGTTGTTGTTGAGAGGTGGTAGTCTTAACTTCAAATAGTGTCATTTTATTGTATGGAATTTTTTTTTTTGTAGAATTGATATAACGTTCAATTATCTAAAAGATGATTAAATATAAATCTAAATCATTAATTGAATAATGAGTTAGTTAGACGAGATGTACATGTGCCTAGTGATCCACGTCCCTAATCTTAGTTTATTTAGGGGTAGCAAAAATATCAAATATTTACATATAAGTCTCGTATTTTTAGTAATTCAATTGGTGAGTTAATAACCCATAAAAAAAAATTTAAGAAAGAGGTCCTAAGTATAAATGAAGAAAATAATATAACTGTTAATTTATTAATTTATATCTATTAAAAAATCTCATATTTAGAGTTTGTTTTGCAAATTACTAATGAAGTATAGAGTTTACTTTTATAATAAACATTAATTGATTAAGATATGTTAAGTGTTATATAATTGATTAAGATAGAACACAGAATCACCAAACTCCTTATAATCATGGTTACTATATTCATTAACTCTTCATCTCAATTACTAAATAAACTCTATATCTTTTGATTAATATTCTCCTTCTATTACTACCAACAAATTGAAAGTCATGCAAGGATCCTAACAATAAAATGATTTGTAATACTAGCATCTTAATGTATGATTTATTCAAGAAAAATGATTGTGCTTTTTTACAAAATTAATTTATTAATGGTAAAACCATATTGGAGTTTTCATTCACCCGTAAACGTGGCATATCCTCAAACTATTTTTTTTTTTGTTCAACTATATTCTTCAACTTAAGTGTTGACATTTTGGGCATCAATTTCACCTCTTTCTATTTTTGTTTTTGGTCGAAGTCTTAATTTTCAAGTTTCCTTTCATTTTGGGCTAAATGATATGATAGGTTCGAATTTACAAGATTCACCAAACTCTTATGGAAAATCCTATTTTGTATTGTACATACCAAAAGTATACAATATAAGTCACACTAGTAAATGGTATCTTAAAATATGATAAAACATGGCAGGCAATACGTCTAAGGATAAAATTTTCAACCAAAATTTACCAATGGATAGTATTCGTATTCTAAAATCATTTTAGATTTGAAAAAATAAATAAATAAACATATGAGTTTATTCTAGCTAAGGTCATAGTCCAGTCTCAAGAAAACTAGAATGTTCCTCGGAAAAAAAAAATTATATTTGAAATAATTGTAAACAATCGGTATTTTTTTTTTTTGGAAAATTACGAGTTGAAACAATTATGTTATCCAATCAATCCAAGCCCAAACCAATTTGGTATATATCAATTTGGTTAGATTCAAATTTTATCCCAAATATATGTAAATCCAATTCAACTCAATGTATATATTTTTTTATTGGTCAGGACTACAAATTCACTCAAAATCGAATAAAATAGACTCACAAAACTCCTATTTGTCATTAAAATAGCAGAAAATTAGACATGCCACTAGTTTATAGAATCCAAATTTACTTCTTTCACTTGAAAAAAAATATATTCATATGATAAAAGTCATATTGATTAACAGAGAACGTCAAATTCTTATGTCTGTGAAGTCTAATTCAACTGACAAATATCATTATTAATAGACTAATATCTTATTTCGAATTCGAACATAAAACATCATAGTCATGTATGTTTTTCAAATAGTATTTATCACTTTGTCTACAAATGTTATGTGTAAAAAAATCTCATTAAGTATATTTAATCTAAATAATTTC
>JBBPBT010000629.1:3729392-3742139 GCA_037974875.1 Cicer bijugum | reverse complement strand
TATTTAGAAGACATAATCATTTTCTCTTTTATTAAATCGACAACAATCTGGATATTGACTAAGTCATAAAGACTATGAAAACCATTAAATTATACTTTTTGAAAAATATCCTCGATTGTACTTAAAATTTCGAATGATCTTCAAATCTTAGCTTTTGCCAGCAAATCAAATCTATAAAATCTCATATAAATAAAAAACTACTTACTTAATATTCCAACATATCACTTTGTTTTAACATATAATAATATGCTTCTAAAATATAAGTAATATACCTACCATTATGTTACACAATACATTCTTTTAAAAAAAAAAAAGTTATATAATTACAAAAGTCTAAATTATCCGAAGTTGTGTACAAACCTACATTCCAATTTTCTTTTATAAAAATGGGTATATCAATTTTTACACTTAGTATCGATGGATTCCATAGAATAGTTATAAAAGAATGGATTTGATATAATATTAACACAAATCTATCTTCAAAAAAACAAATTTATGCTTTCTCAAGTGCTTCAAGCCTTCAACTTTTTTTAAAGCTCATCCATACTAATTAAAATTTCAGAGAAGCACTTCCAAAAAACTTAATCAAGAAAAAGCAAATCCGAATAATAACTCACCTGCCAATTCAAGCATGTTCAACATAATCTTTACAGATTAATATCCATCTCAAATTTCTGAAAACAAAATTGAGAACTTTTTCCTTCCGTCCATTGCATCTGTATATTGACAACATTCTATTTGTATAGCCCTCTTACAAGCATGTTGTTTAATCCAGTTAATTAGGTATCATGAAAACCCCATCAAAATGCATTATTTAGGTAGCCCGAAAATCAAGGAAAAGGCGTAACTTTTGTATAACCATCTCACGACTACCAAAAAGCGGTTTCTCACTTGTTACCCAATCCTTCTCCAGAAGACTTGCTTTAGTACCAGCCAACATCTCATCATGAAATGCAGATACTATTTGATAGATTGATGTCTTGAGAACATCAGCAATAGCATAAGCTTTCGAATTTGCCAGGCCATTTTTTCTTTTACTACCAGCAGCAGCTGCAGCAATATCTAATCTTCCACTATTCACTGTTGCCCATTTGATGCCAGCAGATCCCAACGATTGATTCGGGGACTGCAGGTTTGTTTTCTTTCCCATGAAATTCTCGACAGCTAGAAGGCATGATATCAGAGTTGAAACTACAGCAGCATTACTCCCAGAGAGCTGAGCAGCCCCAAACTTATCTTCTTTGCGTGAACATGCAGTCAGTGAGGCAACAATCCTTGAACACCAAGCATATAGCTGCGTGCAAAAGCAAACAAAAGATTTTTAATATCTCAGCATACAAAATTCACAACTCGAGCATGTGTTGTTTTATTATATTTTGTGTCACTACAACAAGTGATTTCCTGTCACCATTGGTTATATAACTTGTAATTTAAAGGGTGTTTGTGGTAATTCATTTTTATGTCTATGATTCGTGCGAGTATTTATGCAGCTCACACAAATCATGGATTGGTCTTTCCTTCTGCATCCATCTATACCAATTGCATTATCTATGCAGCAAAATTTTCTAAGTAAAAGATGAGAGTTTTTGCATGTGAAAAAGGTCTGAGGTATTCCTCTAATTTCATTTTTCTTTACATGTGAAGAGGGGGGGGACGGGGACTTACATATCAACCACAAAACAATTGGCTGTAGGGGAAATTTTACATTTTTCTACGGGTGTAACATAGAAAACTCAATAAATTGTTGGATATTTTAGATTACCATTATCTATGATTGTTTGTTACAAATTAGTTTGACCACCCAAATTCTCAAAGCTTTCCAGTTATACAGAAAAAAGAAAAGCTTTATTAGATGAAAATAAACAATCTGCAAATAATAGAGTTATACATGTACCTGGAAGTTATACAGTTCTTCTACGTGCTTCAAATCTAGTCGTGCATCGGTTGGGGAGTTTAACTGATTTGATAGTTGTGTAGATTTGTCGGAAGAATTCCCCAAGGCCTCACCTAATCTTGAGGCAAGTTGCTCCAGAGGCTTCAGGCACACATCAATTACTCTTTTGTAAGTCTCGCCAGTTTCTTCGAAAAATGCCGCACGCCGCCAAGTGTCCACATTGTTCTCACAAACCATACAGAGATCAAGATAAGCAAGATATCGAAGAAGAGATGTTGGATTACTCTCTTCCAAAGCTGAAAGAAGGTGCTCACTTGGATTTGTTTCTGCAGCTGCTGATCCTTTTGGGGGAGCAAATACGGATCTCTTGGTGTGTAAAACCTATGTATCATATTTGACCAATATAGAGACTCTAGTTAATATGCAAGAATACTGCCTTCTAATAACTGACTATTGTACACATATAAACAATATTTGGCATTCCGAATGGTTGCATATGATTCATACTAGTATACAGGGAACATATAGAGAGGAATCATTATGCATTGATAAAACAGAGTAACTCATAGTTGTTTTAAAGATACTTCTTATTCAAAGTTACACATATGTGTAGCCATGTTGGGTTGCACATTTTTTGGTCATTCGTGCATAGTATAATGCACAGAAACAGTATTATGCACATTTAGAATATCAATTCAAGTAACACATCCCAAATATATTACTAAATCATGCTAACAAAGGCAAAACCAAATTTTCATCTACATAAAAAAAAAAAAACAATCCAAATAAAAATCTCACATCTGCAGAACATGAACATTGATAGTGCAAGAGATATTCATTCCGAAAAAGAATATGAAGACACAATAAACAAATTCCTCAACAAAGGTTAAGAAACACGACATGACTGATGTATGGCAACATATAAATACAATCTACCACAGACAAATAAATCCAATATTACAGGAAACAGGTTTAATGTACTAGGCCAATGAATGACCGCTCACAAACACAACAAACTAGGATTAAATTAAGGATCATTAGTTTGAGAGAAGACAAAATACTTAACAAACTAACATATCGCAAGATTACAATACTATCCTTTTAGAAATTAGCAAATTCAGCATATGAATGACCAAAAAACAAAATAGTCAAGAATGACAATTAACAGCTATAAGAAAGTAGAACATTGCAACATTTAACAACATTCAAGCTGAATGGATCAAGAATTATACAAGTGTATAGGTAGGAAACACCAACCCGGTGTAAATTATGAGTCAACTCCCAACAGAAAAAGATAGCAAAACTGGCAACCAAAAACACAATCTGCTCGGCAACGAATGCTTGTGTTGCAATGCTGCACTTAAAATTGTGTGGAATAATCTCCAACAAAATAGCAGAAAAAATGAAAGCAACAGTGGAAAGCTTGAAAGCACGTTTAGCAGCCAAAGGAATCCCCATCTTAAAGTTGAAGAAAGGAGGACGCTGCACACAAATAACCAAAATCAGTTTCTACCAATAAACAAACCGAACAAGAAAAAAGTGAAAAAGATTAAAACTTTACGAAACCCAATTGATAAAAAAGCTGAACCTGAATAATGGGAAACTCCAAAACCCAACGACGTTTAAAAACATAATGAAAACCAAACATTGAACCAACGAGGAAACCCCTTAATCCAACTCTTCCAAAATCGTTAAATCCGAATAGAGAAAGCGCAGCAACGGAACCGGAGAAAGCGGAGGCGGTTACGAAGAGGAGGAAAGTGAGTGAGAGCTTTAAACGGCGAGGGAGAAAAATGGGGTGTGAAGAAGCTGAAGAGATGAACGAGAGAGTAACGGAGAAGAGGAAGTGGAAAGTGATGAAAGGGAGAAAAGACCATAATGGGGTTTTGGGGAGAAAGCAAAAGGAGAAGATGAAGATGAGAGTGGAGGGTATGGATTGCCATATTAAGTAGCTTAGGAACCTATTATTTAAGATTGATTGTGGGTTTGATGTTGTTGGAGACATGGAAAGGTTAGAAGAAAGTGGTGGTGGTTTTCTAGGTTTTGGTGAGTGAGTGAATGAGTGAGGATTTTGAAGATGCTTTGATGGGGTTTTTGAATAAGCTTTTCTTTTCTTTTCTTGCTTGCTTAATTTACGAGTTGAAAAACTTGAAATTTAAATCCCCTCGCTCGCTTATTTTTTTATTTTTGTGCTTTGTTTGGAGATTGGAGATGGAGAAAGATAGGGAATTAAGGAAGGAATTGGAAAGGGAAGAAATTACATATGAAGGGAATGGAAATAGTATTGTGTTTGGATGGGTAGTATTTCCTCATAAGTTAAAATATGCTATGATTGGCCGTTATTTTAAAGCTAATAGACTTGGTAACAAAATTAGTTTATATTTTCATAATGATTTGAATTTAAAATATATTATTTTTATTGTAAATAATTCGTTGATAAATAATATTTAATTATTGTTTGATATATGAAAACGGGGGAAGCAAGTGTAGTCTAGCAGCGCAGGGCAGGGCAGGCTGTATATGAAATTTGGTGTCTCAGAAGTGTTTAATTCTCATTCTAACTATTCTACTCATCAATCAATAAAATATGGGCACACCCATCATCACCAGAAAACGGTTGTTCAATTTACGGTCTCTTTATTATTCATCATCGCTATTCTACTCATCACATTCCACCATCCCATCATCATCATCGTCGTCATCACCATCCAAAACCCCACTCGAAAAACAATTCGAAACATGGATCAATCATCTCAAACCCGGTTTCACCCCTTCCGACGTAGACCGGGCCTTAAAAGCCCAAACCGACTCAGATCTCGCCCTCGACATTTTCCGTTGGACAGCCCAACAACGTTCCTACAAACACACCCCTCTCACCTATCTCACCATCATCAAACACCTCATCACCAATCGCCATTACCGTCAAGCCGAAACCCTCGTCGAAGAAGTCATCGCCGGCGCGTGTGATCCCACTATCCCTCTCTACAACTCCATTATCCGCTTCTGCTCTAGTCGCAAATTCCTCTTCAACCGTTCCTTTGACGTTTACAAAAAAATGTTAATTTCACAAGATTGTAAACCTAATCTCGAAACCTATACTCTATTGTTCAATTCTCTTCTTCGTAGGTTCAATAAATTACCCGTTTGTTATATCTATTTACACTCTGTTCGTTCTTTAACCAAGCAAATGAAAGCTTCTGGTGTTATACCTGATACTTTTGTCTTAAACATGATTATTAAAGCTTATTCCAAGTGTTTAGAACTTGATGAAGCAATTAGGGTTTTTAATGAAATGGGGTTATATGGTTGTGAACCTAATGCTTATACTTTTAGTTATATTGCTAAGGGTTTGTGTGAGAAAGGAAGGGTGAATCAAGGGTTAGGGTTTTATAAGGAAATGAGAGTTAAGTGTTTGGTTCCTAGTACTAGTACTTATGTGATTATTGTTTGTAGTCTTGCTTTGGAAAGGAGATTTGAGGATGCTATTGAGGTTATGTTTGATATGTTGGATAATTCTAGGTCACCTGATCATCTTACTTATAAGACTGTTTTGGAAGGATTGTGTCGAGAAGGGAGAGTGGATGATGCCTTTGAATTGCTTGATGAATGTAAGAAGAGGGATGGTTTTATGAATGAGAAGATGTACAAGACTTTGTTCAATGATTTGCGGTTTGTTTGCAGGGACTAGATTGTGTACTAATTATCATGATTATGATGATGTTTGTTTTTGTCTGAGTTGAACTTGAACGGGTGATTTATTGCTTCTTGGTACTGACAGAGCCTGATTTGGAGACTTTTGTTGAATGAATTATGTTAAGCATATGAACAGAAACATTTTGTTGCTTGGAGAATTTTGTCAACTTTTGAAGTAATTTCCATTGCACATATTAGTGTGGAAGGAAAGGGCAGTATTGCAGTAACAGCAGGGCACCTAAATATATGTTGACAGTAATCCTGATGTTGATGATAGGATGGCACAAGCTCCTTTTTGGCTTAAAGGGCTTCTAATTTTGGAAACACAAGCATGCTATAATGTTATATAACCTTACCACAGCTCTGTGGTCACATGATTCTCCAAGTGGAGCAAAAACTGGGGTGTCATTTCCACTTGTTGAAGTTGCTTGTGGATAGTTTGCTGGATGTGCATCTTATGATGTCATATTAAAGCAACCAAATAATCATCTGATTTTTATAATCAATTTGTTTAAGCCGTGAGTTCAACTGGAATAAAGCTTAGTTGAAAGTTTTGCAGTTGGTGTCATTTCCATTTATCTATTTTGTTTAATTATTCCATGGTTTGGAATATCTCAACTTGTCTTACTGGTATAAGGGAGGAATTTCATTGTGTAAGGATTGACTCGCCAAGATCTTGTGTATTCTGAATAAACAGAGATTTACCCAATTTGTGTTCGGTGATGATCATATTTCTTACTAATGGAATTTTGTTTCCCTTTACAATGTTAATTTGCTGTTAAGTTATATATAGTGAGTTTTCGGTTATATTGCGTTTTAGAAGTAATTCTGATTGTTAAACCGAGATAAATCATATTAAGATATCCACTCCACCATGAATTGGATGGTAGTTTTCACATTACGATGATGGCAGAGCTCCTAAAGTGAATTAAAGTTCCTTTTATGGGAGCCTAATTTAAGGACTACAACACCTGTTACAAATACCAATCAATTTTCAAAGAGGAAACTGGATTATCTGCATGCAGTCCAAAAGGAACTGCATGTCCCAATCTAGCTCATGTTTAATAAATTTATGTTTGCTTTTTCTCTGGCTATATATATAACATAACAGAACTTTTTCATGATTGAAATTGTGGAAAGTTTTAGATGGATCGTAGACTATGTAAATTCATGCAAAAGTGTATTTTTGTCATATTAATATTCTTTCAAATGATATTTGTTATTGTAATTCTTGCATTGCATGTGCAGTGTCAAAAGACACGATCGTAAAACTACTAATAAAGCAGGAATTGCGCTGCTCTGTTGTATCGAAAAAACATTAAAAAAAAAAGACACTCTAGCTTTCAATTATCTCCATTTACACTCCCTTCACCATATGTTCCTTTCTTATTTAATTTGTAAACAAAATTTTAGGGACCACGATCCTGGTTGGCTGGTTGCTGCACATGGTAGAACAAGTTATAGTCTACCATAACAAAAAGAAATAAATAGTTTGAGATTGTTTATTTGATGCAAATGAAAAATCATCAATTCTATAATTTTTTTTGAAAAGTAATCAGTTCTGACAAAAGTTCAGAAGGAAACCTTGAATTACAGAGAACACAAACAAACTTCACAGCTATTACAAGTGGAGCAAACAGTGTATAATGATAACAGTATTACCAAACCAACAAATCTCACCTTACATAAACATTCACAAGCAGTCCCTAATTCCTATAACTCGTTATATCAACAATTAATAAAATATATCTAAAAGCATCACTTCACTACAAGACAGCTACAACTATAACAGGTAAAAGCCAGTGGAAATTCATGTAATCAAACAAATGATGTTGATCTTGATACTTGAGACCGTGCATCTTCGAACTGGTCATCTTCAATCTTCTCAGAACTCAAGCTTGGTGGAATGAAAGACCTGAAAATCAATTCCATGTTGGGAACTTCCTTGAGCCCTGGAGCTGCAATCTCAAGTGCCGGATGTTGAAAAGCGGGATAAAATTTCTTTGAGCTGACGAAACCAAAGAGTAACGACAGTATTGGAAGAGGAATCAACAGTGGCGCATAGTAGAATTTCTGCACCCCAAAGTACCCAAACATGGTTATCTGGTACAATATCAAAGATGCTAGTATACGGTTGTTTATGTGGGGCCACATTCTTCCATAACTTTCATACGATGGAACGTAGACTTTGAGTGCCTGTTGATACAAACAAGAACATCACAAATCAGTACATTAAAAATTAGTATGACAATCTTTATAGAAAAAATATATCATTCAAATTTTCTGAGAAGTTGTTTTCATAAGTTATCCTCGAGAACATATGGAGATAAGCAGAAAACGGCTTATGAATGTGTCATAAGTTGTTTCCACAAGCTCTTCCAACAGTCTCACAAATCTGATAGAAGTTTACAAGCTTATCTCAGTTATTACCAGTTTATGATAATTATCCATGAAATTGCAATGAAAAGGTGCTGACAGAAGACATAAGACAGAATTTAAAGTACTTTACCTGATTTCGCAGTATAAGCCATCCAAGGCCAAAATATACAGCACCAAATGGAATTATAAGAGGGGCAATGACAGAGTAACATAAAACAATTGTGACAATCAGCATGTCACTGGGAATTCTTGTTGCATAACCAAGATCTCCGGGAGCCCAAGCTTCTTTCAACTCGGCCTCGGTCTTACAAAGATACTTTTTCTTCAAATGGTATATGATAAGAGGAACTAATCGGGACAGCTCAAGGCCATAGCCAACAAAAAATCTAAGACAAAAACAAGAAAAATCAGTTAAAAATGCATAAAACAATGTTTTTAATTTTTTTTCAGAATTTTAAAAAATACTGAATTTATTTGAAAACTGCCTTTACAGAAACTTCTATAATGCATTCTCTGATGTTTAGTTTTTATCGCATCCTAATTGTTACATATGGTAAAAACACACAGTAACAGTAACAGAGTAAGCCCTGCTTTGAAAAGAATCTAGGAAAAGATAATAACAAGAAATACAGTGGGACACCATTTGTTGAAAAAGTGTCTTCTACATTTCAATCTACCATTAATGGAAAGTGGTTACGAAGTTTTAACATAATCATCGACAAAATAAATTATCATTATGGATAAATAAAAAAAAATTAATTGAAGTTAGGACGCTATCTTACTTCAGGGCCACGTAGGTCAAGAAAAAAGTAGCATTGCCTGGGAGGCTTTCAGCTAGCAACGACACTATTTGTTTCGGTTCATTCTGAATTGTCTTGAATGTGCTGAACAAGGTTCCACCTAAAGTAACTCCAATGAAAACATTCAGCACCGTAAAATAAAAATATTTTCCAGAAGCAGCCCTGACCACATGGCTTTCAGTTGGAATTCCCTCTAGTTTAGACAAAAACAAAAGCAACTTGGGTAACATAGCCAAGAAAATGATGAGTGCAATTTGAGGGAGATAAGCTTCCAGCACCGTCCTCAAAACCACTATTTTTTCAATTGACTTTAGGAACGGGAGAAGTTTCACCAAATTCTTCAACGTAGTAAACGCAGATACAAATGTGATGGGAATCATGTAAAAGAATATCGTGAGTGCAACGATGAAATACACCAAGTATTGCCTCAGTTGTCTTGTAAAATACTTGATTTTCAAATTAGGCCATAGTAGTTGATGTGGTTCAGGAGCAGAGAAGACTGACCATGTATCAACCATTTGTGCATGTAAACTCTGGCCTGCAGATGCTGCAACCACCCTATTTGAGAAAAAGATGAGAGCAGCATTTTGCTGCTTTTCTCTGATAGTAACCTTTTGCTCAGATTCCAATTTCACAACCAATTCGTTAATCTTTTCATTGTAATACTCTATACTATCCACCTTTTTACCAATAAGCCCAAGACAACCGGTCTTGTTGGTCGGTCTTGTACCTTCTGGCTTCGCAGTTGTTTTCGACCCTGCATATACTGCTTCGGCACGGGCAAGCTTCTTCTTATACCCTTCCAACTCCTCCCAAATCTTGTTCACCTGTTAGTAATAAACATGTAGGAATTAAATTACATTACATTACTATGTTATATATTACAACATTCAAAAAAAGCAGAAGAAAATCAAAAGAAAACCATACCTCTTTGTTGTCTGTTATGATCATAGATCTGTAAAATGTTTCGGGATATATGGTTTTAAAATAAGAATCAACCTGCTCCTTCCTAGTCTGACCGACAGGAACAGGAGGGATGTCTCTCACAACTATAGCAAATTGTTCAGGCTTCACATCAGGAGATTTTTGAGCTTCAGATCGCAGCCACGACACGTGTTCATAAGCCCGCCATAAGAGGAATAACGAAACAAGTGAAACCCAATAGCAAGCAATAAAAAATGCCCATAACCTTGCACTCCTTGCCTACACATACAAGAAGTTATTCAGTCTCCGGAATTATTATCATATTGAGATCAATAAAGCTAGCTAGTATACAATTTCAACATTATTTTCACACAGGTGAAAAACTAATCAGGTTGATAAAAGAAAAAAAAGTACTATAATACTATTATACAAAAATGCTAAGCAATACTGATCTTACTGTGATGTGTCCCATTGATAACTTGTCAAGTTCTTCGAATGTCCCTTTGCTAGTTGTGTTTGTATTTCCACCAACATCAGTTATAGCAACAGGCAGAAGAACCGGTAGCAGAATAATGCCAGATAAAATTAGGATACTGAATACTGGCAATGAACATGAAGAATACTAATTAAAAACTGAACACTTAATTTGCCTCTCATCTTATAAGAATGTTAGCAGAAAATTGGAAATTATGAGAGTTTACAACCAGATGAACATGTGTAGAAAAAGAATCCTATTTGAACCTTTAAATACTTAGCAATTTGAAAAATTAAACAATACTCAACCCATAATTGCTTATTAAATGTGACTCAGGGGTCTTATGAAGATTCCTTCTATGGTTTCATAATCATCATATAGGAACTTGACTATTTCATAACAGTATGCAATGTTCACCAGGAACTACTCTTTTGTTTTAGAAACTGTCTACAACAGATGGTGAAGCTTAATATCTCAACACTCTTCAAGTCTCAATGGTTCATCACAAAATTTTATTTTATTTTCCATTTTACTCATGGAAAGCTTCTAAAATGATAATCTGATATGCTCACAGTAGAACAAAATGTTTTTCTTATATGCACTCATATGACATGAACACACCCTAACTTTCTTCCATACTTTTTTGGTAAACTCAATTTAGAGTAGCCTTTTCATAACATGTTTAAACTAACATACAGCTTTTTATATAATAATATATGATGACTTCATATAGTAATTAAAAATAAGAAAGAATAAGATCCAACAGATTATGCTTCTCATAAACTTTTCAATAAACCCTTATAGATAAAGAAATATTAAAATAATCTAGCAATAACAAATATTAATTTTTTTTTTCTTCCCAAAAGTTCTTTTTGTTTAACCTTCTTCATAAACATAGAGTTCATTAAGTCTATAATTGTTTCATAAAAGTGAAAAACTTCAACTTTAATTTAATTTACAAGCCAAACTGCTCCTACTAAGTGAAATTGCTTAAAATGTTTTTAATCCAAGCAACAACAAAATAAAAAAGAAATTCAACAAAGAAGAAGGTAAATAAACAACGAAAAGGAGAAAAGCCAAACCAGTGCTGAGAAAGACAAAGTAAACAGCAGTATCAACACCAGACATAGCAATAACATCTTTTTCAGAAGAAGAAAAAGCTTCTTTGATCCAAGAGAAAGGGTTACGTGTCTTGTATCCATCTTCAAATGGATCCAAACCCTTAAGGATGCGATTGGGGTAGTAAACTACATTGTTCCCAGGTTTACTTTGTAACAAAGCAAACAAAATCATCAAAACAACAAATATCAAAAAGGAAGTACCAAGAGAGGTTAAGAAAGAAGAAAAATCCATCTGGGTTTGTTTCAAATCCAACCACCACTCTTCCTTTCACCTTCAATAACAATTAAAGGTTCTAACTTTCCACTTTCTATACTTCATTCATTCAAAAGGGTAACGTTTGGCATTGGAATTAATTGAAACAGTTACGCATGAAACATACAAAAATAAAGTACTGTTCTGTTTTTTTGTTGATGTGTATGTGAAGCAAGCAAATGGTGATGAGTGATGATGGCCCAAATTGATAAATGGAAAGATTATATCAATGGTGGTGATTATATAAGCTAAAGCGGTCGCTTTTTTATGTGGGGTACCTTTCTTTTTTGTATTTGTTATATTCAATTAATGCAAGTTTGGATATTTTTTTAGGGGGGGGAGAGTAAAAATCTTTTTTTCAGATTGAAGAATGAGATTGTGATGCGTGGGAAGAACGAGTTGGGAGAGTGTATGTGTGAGAGCGGGACTCATGGAAAACGGTGACAGCATAGCAAAAGAGAGAGATGTTGAAACGGACAAAACTTTTACTCATGTTGTTGGAAACACTGCACATGACATATATGCCCATGTTGTTTAATACTCTTGTTATTTTAATTTTTTCTTTCTTTCTTATTTACATTTACTTTCATTGTTTAGTTAGACACGTGCATGTAAAGACAAATTAATACATCACACTATATATATACATCACATAACTAATAATAGAGTGGGAGATAAAGTTAAAAACTAAAATGATATATGTTTTTTATAAATTGGGAATTATTTAGGTGTTTTGTTGAATCAAATATTAAAATGGTAATGTTTTGTTAGATTAAAGCCCAAAATTATTTGAAATGGAAAATATTATTAATTAATTGATTATTTGGTTAGAATGAGAAGGTGAATCTATAGTCTTTAAGGAAACAAATTTTTTATTTTTAGAAAAATGAACTTCCAAAATAATTTTATACTATTTGTTTGTTGGTTTCGACACCTTTACTCATTGTTATACAATGAATGTTGTTGTATTATGTTGGGTTTGGTTTGTACAAATAACACAATTATTATTTCTATAATTGTGAACTTTTATTTTATGTATACTATTAGTCATTCTTATAACTTTTGGAAAAGTAATTTATTTTAGATTGTTAATTTTTAGTAAAATTTTGAATTATTTTTAAATATTAATTTGTGGTGAATAAGTTATCATAATATTTAATTTAATGATTTAGTTTTTAAGAAATTGTGTTTGTGATCATTTATATTTT
>JBBPBT010000629.1:3718712-3729226 GCA_037974875.1 Cicer bijugum | reverse complement strand
ATAAGGAATATATTATTTTCTAACTTATATTTATCTAGTTTATGAATATGACTCTTATGAATTGATTATTACGTTTCATAAAATAAATTGTGAAATTATAATTATTAGTTAAATATCAAAGAGCAAAAATTATGAATTTATAAAATAAAAAAAATTATGGGTAAATATAGACTATATAAGTTATGGAATTGTTGAAATATTAAACGCATTTTCACTCCATTATCATAATTTTGTCCTATATTATATACCAAAGATTCGTTTTAAAAATTATTGATCTGTTGAATATCGAAGGATGTTGTGGTAATTTCCTAAAAGTAAAATTAGTTATTATGCATTTATGCCAACCGTTGCTAGCATCCTATATATGTACTGATACTGTTATTATTACCACGATTAGCATACTATTATTTGCGGGAATCAATTATTTCCATTGTTTTTCCATGTGCTTTTAATTTTACCATTAAAACTTTCCTCTATTTTTTCTTTTATTTTCTTTTTATTCAATAGTCTAGCTTTAATCAATAGTCTTACAATAGTTGAACAGTAATTTTTTAAAATAAAGTTTGATGTTTGTTTCAAAATCAAAATTTTGATTTTGATGCATCACAGCTTAAATTATACATTTCTTTTATCTCAAATACAAGAGAAACTAAATCAATAAAAATAAGTATATTTTAATTTAAATTTGAAATAAAATATATAAATTTTGTTAATACATACCCATTTAAGTGGCTAACGTGGATAGCCTTCAACCAGACAACAGTAGATGGGAGAAGTGGTTTGTGAATGTGCTGCCGACGTTGTGACATAGGATTCGAAAATGTTACTTGAC
Source organism: Cicer bijugum (assembly GCA_037974875.1). Lineage (NCBI taxonomy): Eukaryota > Viridiplantae > Streptophyta > Magnoliopsida > Fabales > Fabaceae > Cicer > Cicer bijugum. The sequence goes on along the minus strand of JBBPBT010000629.1, from coordinate 3,728,394 downwards.
ACACATATTTTTGGATAAGAATAATATGCTAAACTTTAATACCACTCACATTTTCGAAACTAAACGCTATCCTGTTCCATTTTCAGATGGCTAAATAATTTCTTTTTTTTAATTACGGTTTATTAATTCAAATTTAAGTAATAATTTAATTTTATATGTTTTAAAATAACTGATAATATTATATTTTTTATAAAATTAAAAAACTAATTAAAATTTTCAAATAAAATATATAAAATTCATTATTAATTTTAAAAAATTAATATTTATTAAATTCATAACTTATTTAAATAAATTTTTATTTTTTATAATATCAAATTCATCAAATTAAAAATAAAAATAAATTTTTATTTAAATAAGTTATGAATTTTACGTAATTTTAAAAATAAATTTTAAATAAGTTAAAAATAAAAATAATATTATATTAAAAATGATAATTATTTTAAAAAATTTATTTAAAATTTTTAATAAATTTTACGTACTTTTATAAAAAAAAATAATGTTTTTAATATTTTACAATATTACTTAAAATTACATTTAAAGTTAAGTTAAGTGACGCATAAATATCGTGTTTTTTTCTTTTCGGTAAAAGTAAAATAATGTAGGGTATGGAGGAGCATGGCATGTGGCAGCTATTGAGAGAAATGTGAGAGGGGTAGTTTATGAAAATGAGAGGACTTTTGTGAGAGGAGAGGACTTAGGTGGACCCAACTCATGCAATAAACACGCACCAAACACGGCTAAGTGTGTGTTTTTATTTATGGCATAAATCGAATAAAACATTTTATTTTATTAAAAGTGAATATATATTTTTATGTAAAAAGTAAATTTCATCTCTGTAAAAGGGAATGAAATCAAGTCGCTAAATGAGTCAATATTTAATTGATCTAGTCAAAAACCGTTTCCCAAACGGCTAGTGTATAAACACACTATCTCTCAATTTAATGGTTGTCCCATAAACCATCTATGAAGGAAAGCTAAGAAATGGACTATGCGTTTTTGACTCCCTTAATCTACAATCATCATGCACCAAACCTTGTATTGTTGTTCATGTTTTTTATTTTGTTTATTCTGCAAGCTTTACTTGTAATTCTGCAAATTCTAGTTAAAGTAAATCCAGGCTTTCTTTTACTACTTGGCATGCTAGTCATGCTTCTCATAAAATTGTATCTCTTATGAAATTAATAAAATATTTTTTGTTTGTAAAACACGTTATCCCCCACTCGCATTCTATTATTGCATATTAGTTTTAATTCTTTCTTTTTTTTTCTCTTTCAAAGTTCTAATTCATTATTTTATCATGACAATGTAGTTGACATTCGGTAATTAATAAATATGGTTTCATACTACTTTATTGTATTCACTGCTTAATACTTTCCAATAAGTCCTCAAAAAAAAAAAGTTTATCTCTAAATATATTAAAAAAAGTTTAATTATAAACATTCTTTGAAAAAAAAAAGTTTATCTCTAAATATAAACACTCTTAAATTATTAAGTATTTTTTTTACACATATCTCTTATTAATATTAATAATTTATATTACAAATTGAAAAATTAAATTGAATATATTTATGTATAAAATGTATTTTAAAAATATCTACACATAAAAATTGACATTAAATTCATTGACTATTTTTTTAATATATGAAAAAGTCAAAAGAGATTTATAATTAAGATATAAGATAGTAGTTATTTAGACACTAGTTTGTAAGAAATTGAGAATTTCGCCGCAAACAAAATAAATATATATATTTCGTCATCTTAATTTTTTTCAACAACAAGAATAAAATAAAATAATTCTAAACACGAAATCAATAAAAATGTGTTAGGGGGCCCATTTTAATGAGAGATCAACTTTTCTTTGATTTTCACGTAATTCAGCTATACGCTTTCTCTTTTTTCATAAAGGAATTTAATGAACTTAGTCAAAAAGGTGTTCAACAATTAACAATAACTACCACTGCAAATTTTCAGCTTAAATTCTACGCCCTCTCTATCCATAATAAAATATTAAAAATTAAAATTAAATATATCAATAATAATAATAATTATTATTATTTATATTTATATTTTATTTTAAAATAATATTATACTGAATTTCACTATTCGAGCATATTGTTTAGAATGATATATAAAAAAAATAACAAAAACTGATATATCTAAATTAAATTTTTAACTAACGTCAATCTTTGAATCATCTTTTTGTTTATATTTAATTAGATATATTTAATTAGATAGTAGTATATAATAAGCGATATGTGTATAACGTTGAGTACTTTATTAATTCACATTTCAAAATTTTAAAATATTTCTGTTTTGTCGAAAAACGGAACGATAAACAACATCAAAAATTTACACAGACAATTTCGATGATAACCAAGTTCTTAATGCTTACTAGTTACAAACAGTTGAACTAAATAGTACTCCATTCTTTTGAACGTCTTTTATAATAAAATAAATAGATAATTTACTTTTCTTTTCCTTTTTACGAATTTGCTCGTGTAAGTTTACAAAAAGTCCAAATCATATTAAGGAGGAGAAAAAATGCTAAATACTCAAATTACAATAATATCCGGCTTCATTCCTAGTCTACTCACATTGTAAGGATAAATAAAATCAAACAGAGATTTCTAAATTATCAATATTCTCAAATGAACCTTAAAATTGTACAACGTTGACAAGTTTATTCCTCTATTTGGATCTCATATTTAGTTTACGTATCTCTAACATTACTCGCTGGATTTTAAATGCACATGAACATTACCAACTTAGTATTATTATAATCTCAACAAATAATAACAAATGGATGAATTTGATTTTCATTTTGCAAATTTATGTATCAATAATGAAATAATGCAATTGCATAACTGAAAAATTTGCTGTTTCATTTGATATGTAGATTAAACCTCTGCTAAATTCTATTTCATTCAAATTGAATGTGTAATACATTTTGTCATCAGTGTAATTTTCTCCAAATACTAACAACCTATGCGATCTAAGATAAGCACAACAATTCAACACAATGGTAAATCAAAGTGGCCCTAGAGTTTCAGATTGTTATTATCTGAAGTTGCAGCAGCGCGCTCGACCCCTCGACAATTTGTCCCATAGACAAACCATCTGTCTTGGCGATTGGTAATGTGCAGTGAAGTAGCCGTCCATGCATCCATACTGACAAAACTTCCAGTTGTGCGAGTACCGCACGGCGCTCACTGTATGGTTGAATCGCTCAACCCACATTCCCATGCTTACATCCTCCATTTTAAAGAGCTGCCACCAGAAACAAATGTTTCACAAATCAATATGTATATATAATAACACAAACTGGAAATGAAACTAACTGTAGAATATGTTAAAAAAAACTAACCCTCAGCTTCCTATCCTTGTGTTGCGATATGATGAAAGTGACAATATCTCTGGAAATTATGTATGCAGGACCATTGGCGTAAGGAGGATATACTGCTTCTGGCCATTCCTGCACCAATTAACATAATTCGTAACACAAAGGGGATAACGATACAGACATGTACACATTTAAGACCAAGAAAAACTATCAATCAAACTATTAAATGAGATTTGAAGTTAAATTGTCTATCTCTAGATGTCTTTTTTATAAGCATTATAGATGCCGTTTGATCTATATTTATTTATTTTTTGATAGACAAATGTTAGTATGTTAGTAAAATAGTGAGTTATGTCGATAGGAAACCCAGACCCCCGAGTTAGCACTCTTTCGGTGTCCCTCACCAACTGAGTTTCCTATTTGGGACGTCGTTGGATCTACTAACTCCGTTGAAAGGGCACATACTTTTACTGTTGTCGCTGTTCTTGTTGCGTGTTTTGTGAAATATTACTCCTAAAGAGTTTTTTGCATTAAACTGCCCTATGCTTGCTACAAGTTTAAGCCTTAAATAGAGCTTGTACATAGATATCAATGCAATGCATAATAAGCCCTTCGATTTTTATGATGCTTGTTTAACACCCTAACTTGGGGAGAAATTCTTTTTACCTGCATAAAACGGTTTGTTTGGAAACGCGTGAAAGTAAAAACCTAATCCGTAAATATACACACTATGAAGTGCTGGAAAATTATCATTTCAATAACCAAACATAAAACACACTCAAGCATTACATACTATTTCAATTAAATGCAACAATTAGACTACCTCATAAGTAACTGCCCATTTTCCATTTCTCAGAGGCCGGTGCAAGAGATTGAGATTACCCATATAAAGGGACTTTTCCGGGGGTACAGCTTCAATTTCCTTCAGGACAGTATCCACTCTTACAAAAGTGTCGTCGTCACATTTCATGATATATGCAGCACTCACATTCTGAATCTGTATGAAAGAAAATTATTGGCTTAGGGCCACAAGGGTGGAACCTTCTGAGTGGGATATCTGGACATATGCAAGTCACCTATCCCCAATATCTGTATGAAAAATAGAAGAAACAAAAAAAATTAACTGAAGTTTAAAAATGAACTTACCCCAAACTCACAGATAGCAGTGGTTTTAAGCACAACAAGCTCATAGCGGTCCATAAAGGGCAAAATGACAATATCACCAAAGTAAGCAGCCTCCTTCCTCAGCACTGCATTTACTTCCATCCTTGGATTCTTCATTATTGATGTTTAAAATAGACACAATGCAGACAAATCAGGCATACCATAGGATAAAAATAATAATAGTGAAAAAAAAAGACACAATCAGAGTTTGGTCGTGTAACAATTGAGAACATTTTTTCTTCACGAATTGCATTAAATTTGACATAGACATTTAAAATTTTAAACACAAACTACGCGTTGAACACCAATATATCTACATATATTTGCATTATCATATCATTCAGTCCAAAGGGATAGTGACAGTTGATAACCAATCCAGGAGAATTACTAATATAGGAGTAGTTTGCAGAAACATTAAAGGTTCCCTTAAACCAACCCATCCAAAGTGTTTGGAATCGTTAGGTTTGGCCCCTTCAAACGGCTGAAGACAATGGAAAGAAAGAGAAGACAGATGCCGACATCTTAAGGTCTAACATCAAACACCAAACTCTTGGAAATCAAAATGATTTATACATGAAACAATGATAATTGAAAGAGCCTTGTTGATAACTTGTTTAAAAAGAAGAGTGATCACAAAAGCCAAAATACGTAGGTGATAACAAGTCTTGCTTTCAAGTTTATAAGCACTTGCATAGCTTGCTTAGTTAACACCAAATTCAGCAGCCATTCTGCGAAGCTAAATGCATGCAATGCCTATGGAACCCTGGTCTTACAGTTCTTCTATTTTATTTCAACAAACATCGGTGATAAATCATAGCTACGAAACCAATCAATCATCATTTATATGCTTTGTTATTGCATGAAATTTATCAAAAGCTGAAGTTCCTTTTAGTCTCATCTCACCGGCTTCTCTATTTCACGATCTCACATCTATCCTGTTAATGAAACCAGTCCTATCTCTCAAAACCTTAAGAACCTGCTAATTGAAATAACCACCAACTCAAAAATTGAAAATTATATTTGCAGTAGCTTCTTTATCATCATATCAAGAATCACAAAAGCCACACTTAAAGCTCAAACAAAATTTTGACAATGTCCTTTTGGGATTTAAACCCAGTTTTACCCCCAAAACTTCCACAATACAGCCCCAGGAAGGTTGTGTTTCTCTTCTCCATGAAATTATTAAGCTGTTCGCATCTCTTCAAACCAGACTAAAATAACTGCCATATTTCTCTAGACTTGACTGACTAATATGTTTCTATGGCAGAGAAAAAAATAAAGTCAGCAGCCTTACCAATGCAACAAAGAATCGTACTACTACATCTGAGGATTTTATTGCAGCTGCTTGCATCCATGTTTTCCGAACTGCCATTCGTTCTGCAAAGTGATTTGAAGCAGAAAGAACTCCAATAAAAAGTCTAATAGTGTGTTTGGGTAGAGCACTGGCTTTCCATGACTCTGACATTTCCAGTACTCGTTGTGGTGAGAAACTTGGGTGTGAAGTAGGGAGAGAGGTAGCAAAAACTGAATGAACATCAAGGTCTCCTTTAACTGCCAGCCCTGTAGCATCTTCAAGTGTAAAACCCTGATAATGTGGAAAAGAAAAATCAGCTGGAAAAAATGTAATGTAATCCCAGCAGCATTGATATTATAAGGGAAATCAAATCCAATTATTCTTCAAGTTTAAGCTAGATGTGACCCTCGGAATGTGGTACAGGAGATATTGATGTCATTATTAATTATTATAAAATGGGGCTATGAGGGTAGAGCACTGTATGCTAAAATTCTCCATCTATAAAACCCAATAAAAATGCAAGAGGAACTCACCAACACACAAGTAATAAGTTTTTGAAGTCTGTCAGAATATTAAATACTAGAATTTATGTTGCAATATATCAACTGTGTATTATGTTGATTAACTGAGGAAAAGACTACACATTAGGTATTGATAATTAGGCTATAACTTAGTTTCTAATTAACTCCGAATTATCCCTCTTGATTACTCCATTGATTGATTGATTACAATCAAGTTATAAATATGAGATCAAGTGTGCAGTTCATCGGCACAAATTTCTTTCAATAAAGTCTAATAAGGTAAAATAAAAGTAACATTATTAGGAAACCTATCCCCATGAAAAATGATTGGTGAATAAGCAAACTATACAATTTCACTCCTTCAATTATTTAGTATGAGCATAAGATGAAAAGATGTGTCATATCTCAATTAACTTACAGTCCGGTATGGAAATGAAGTCATATGGCGACCGCCAACATTAATATGGTATCCATCAACACCAGCACGAAGTGTAAGGACAAACATTCTACCCTCTGTGAAAGGAAACGGCCAGGTCACTTCCGGTTTCTGCTCACGCCCTATAAACCGCTTGAACCATGATGTTGTCTTGGACTCTTTTGAGTCAACAATGTCATTCCGCATCCATTTTTCACACCGTTTATACCCATCAACTGCAGAGTATGATCAAAATGTTTATTAATATTTTGTTTATTACTTTAAGATGATCTAAAAAATAATGCAAAAATATATATTAAAAGATTACGGTACTCCGTCATCATTTTTTAAGATAAAATTCAATTCTATATGATATTGTAATCCTTCTATATTATAATCAGTCTGCTATGCTCGCTTCAGCACTATTATTTATTCATAAGCAGCAAATTATGATAATATTCATACTGGAAAACTAGATGAGCTACATTAACTCATCATCCTTGTCAATTTAGTCATATACTTTCTCAAGATTCTACCAACTCAAAGTTTTAACACCCATTGGATTTATTTCAAGGAAATGGAACTTGATGACTCTGAAATATATTTCTGCAACAATATTACATCAGGTGCGATTCCATATATTAACAAAATAATCTATAAGATTACTTCTGTTGTGTTCATTTTAATAGCATACAACACTAAACAGACAATTTCCTCTTCTGTCAACTGTGTAAGCAATAAGGCACTCCTTATTTTCGTGCTCAATTTTGTCTTCTTCCTTTTTGTTCTTATTCCATCATTTCCAACATCATTAAACCTTTTGACTTTTCTGTCTTCTTACCATTCTAGGTTAACGCAATTAAAACTCCATTCCTCAATAGGGTCATATTAATAGCATACTTGAAAATGAAAAAACAGGGATAAAATCATACCAAGCATTCCGTCATCGTCCTCAGATGGACGACCATCACATCTTTGAGCTGTTCCCCAGTGCATTCGATAACAAGTATTATGCTCAATGACGGGGCGTTTGCTCCAATCCCCTTTTAGCCGAGGATTCAAGTGAAGAATCTTTGGAGGGTCTTCCCCTTCCACTGACTTCAGCCCTTGTAATTCAAACATGAACTGCGAAACTGAAACCAATCCATCACCCTTCCTCAACTTCGCAAGCTGAGAAGAATACTCCTTATGAGCATAATGGGGTGTCCCCACCACAGTGAGTGAAGAACCTGCTGCAAGTCCACAAGGAAGAAACATTAAGCCATCCCCTTTCAACAACTCTTCACCATTCATCGATATCCAAGAAGGACAAGACTCAACCTTTCCTTCAATGACTGCAGTTTCTCCAAACTCCTTCTCATCAACCTTTTCTATTTCTTCCCAAGCCTTCAACCCTAATGTCCATGCCTCATCTGCCATTCTCTCAAGCACAGACAAATCACTTGTCCTATTCATTTGCATCATGATTTCACCAGTAATCCTACCATATCCCTGAGGAATACGCTTGGTAGATTCACGGCCACGATCCTCCTCCTTCATTGGTTCCTTGTTTGGCATCAAGGGAGCATCTTTGTCCAAATTATCTTCCAATCTCCTATGAAATGCATCTTTATAAACAGAACTAACAAAGGGTTTGCTCAAATCTGAATCTTCAGAAGATTCCCTAATAGCTACCCCATCTAATCCATTGTAACTTTCATCACCACTTAACGTTGATACAATTTTCAGAAACTTTGAAAAATTACATGATATAAAAAGCAAGTACAAAACCCCAACACCAAACAAAAAATGAGATAGTCTAAACTTTTTAGAATTGGAAGATTCATTTTTCAATCTCTTCATCTTCAAAAACAAAATGAAAAAACAAAGAACAACAACAATAACACACAATATAGTCTACAACAGTTTCCTTCCTCAGAAAACCTATACAAAATCCAAAATTACAGTTTCAACGAGTTGGGGGAAAAATGGGGTTTTGAAAAAGAATGAAACTTGAATAGAGGGAAAGAGAAATTAACCAACCCCACAATGGTTAAGCGAATTGGGGCAACAACCATTGCAGAACCCTCCTGAATTGATTAGCATGTGGAAGGAAGCATCCGAAGGAAGGTAACCCTAATGATGGAGGTATTGTTCCAATGGGTGAAGAGATGAAGAAATGTTGTTGGTGGATCGTGGTGGTGGTGGTTGAAGAAAGCAACACAAATATGAATGATTGAAAGAATGCATAAAAAGAATACCAAGATGAATCGAGTTTTTGCCCCTTCCTCAATCTCATCACCATGTAACTCAATACTTTGAATATTCATCCAAAAAAAGAAGATGATAAAAAACTCAATAATACTTTCAAAGTGGAAGGTAAAAAAATATCGATATTCTTCGAACCAAATGGAATTTTAATTTTATTTTTTTTATAAGAAAATGAAATGTAATAAACTTTTAATTAAAACTTTTAAATTTTATGCTGTTTTATTATTATTATTATTATTAATAATAATGATGATGATGACAACAATAATAGTTGGACTTTCACAAAAAAATATATAGTTGGACATATGTGTTAGGCTGTCCATTTTTCTATTACGTTTCTTTGTGTACATATTTTATTGTATAATATTTATTTAATTTAATTTTTTTGTTTCAATTTTATTATTTTTCTAAATTTATACAAATTTTAATTTTGATATTTATGTTTTATAATTTCAAATTTGAAAATGATTGTGAAGTTAAAGACAAATTTGCAACATGAAGATATTCTAGTAAAATTATTAGTTAGCTTTGAAGTTTACTTTAATTATGTTAAATAGATTTAAATTTAAATTTGTAAAAGAATTTCGTTGCTAATGGCAATCTATTTAAGAAAATATAAGATCAAAATAAGTAGTTATTAATAGTTAACTTTAGTGTTGTGGTCAAATTACTAGTAAAAAAAGAGTTGTCTTCATATT
>JBBPBT010000629.1:3704330-3718485 GCA_037974875.1 Cicer bijugum | reverse complement strand
AAATATACTGTTAGTGATTATTAAAAAATATTGATATAATAAAAAAACAGAAGATAAAAAAAGTACAAATTTATAATGATAAAAATAACAAATAAATAATGCAAGTTTATCAAGACCAAGTATATATGTTTTCATTTGATATCTCCATTAATATAAGTCTGTGTTTTTGTAATTTATTTTTATTTATTCGCGTTTGTTATGTCAGATTTTTTAAGAGTTAGTAACATTATTAACAAAAATTTTAAAATAAAATTGAACTCAAATAATTAAATTTGATAAAAAAAAATTACATAGACAAAAATTATAAATACACTAAATTTGTATGTAACTAACATATATTTAAATCAATTTCTTTTTAGTGAATTATTAAGTGAGTGTGTACTTAGTACTTAGTCTAAAAATAAATATGTGAATTTATATTCGTAAGCGGATATTCTAAAGGATTGTCTTATTTATGGTCTTGCAATCAACAAATTTTATTCCGTAGAGATGAAGATTGGAGAAAAAGTCCTTCCAAAATAATTCGGATACATCGAAGGAAGATCATATATTAATGTATATACAAACACATATCTTATCTTTATTTATCATTTCAGACAATATATGAATAATAGTTTTTTCTTTTAAATATTTTTTACTCTCCATTTAATTGATAGGAATATATATTTGATTATTTTTATATTGATGGGGTCCTGGTGGGAATGAGGACAAAATTTAAAAATCATATTGATGTGTGAATGCACGTATGTTTGAATTACAATGTCTGCAACATCTACCTAATCAATATAACACTCAGCTTCTACTAGTTGTATATCTTCTAAAAATTACTAAATAAAAAAACCTGGTCAAATATATCCTTTTGGAATAAATAATTCATATATAAATATGACACTTTGCCATTAGTGAATATAGTACTTTTTAAATAAGAAACCACATCAAATAAATAAGTCAAAATAAATAAGTCAAAGATGAATAAAGCATACGAGAAATTAAAATTGTCACCAACTAAAAGAGGTACATCCTTAATTAGATACTAAGAATGATCCAAGACAATGATTGTATACAATTTTTTTTACCACTAATGTAATTAGAGAATGAAAACAACGAAATGCTGAGAATATGTTTTTGTTCACATTTGCAATATAAGAACAAGCGGTGGTCTCAAATTCTTCTATCAGACACAAACTAATGAGAATAATGAATCTAATTTTTGTTTTGTACTGATACATTATTTTACTAACAATTCAAGTGAGTTACAATTCCATATAATGTGTAGTAGAAAAAAACACCACTTAAGCTAATAAGTTTTAATAAACCCCCTCAACTACTACTTTCATGATTTGGATTTTCATTCACATTAGATGATGTATTTATATCACAATTATTTGATTCTTTAGGACTGGTACTACACTCTGATCTTTTTCTAAATCCAAACCTTTTCGGAAAAATGCTCCAACCTTTCTTTGTTTTCGTTAGTTTTTGCAGTTCTTTTCGAATGCATGAACACTCTTTCTCCAGCTCCAAAAGACGTTCCCTCACATTTTCTGTTCTCTCTTCAGAGTTCATTTGACAACTCTTGGGGAGGCCAAGATTTCCACTAAGGTTTTGTGAATTCTCAAGATTTTCAGAAACAAAGAACCAACTAGATATTGATGTACGGAGTCGAAGTTGTTCAAAAAACAGGACTTGAACAATTACTCTCAGAGGTAATCTTTCATTTTGTGCTGCATGAGTGCTTGCTTCCAATGAGAGCTTTTGGCAGTTCATCAGCCGGCATAGTTGCTCCCGTTCAGAATCTGTAAGCCATGCATGTGCCTGAAATTTTGTCACCATTTGAAACAATTATGCACAAAAGAAAACAATAATAAAGGTCAACTAGCATATGATTGTGAGATCATGGTAATAACTTTGTGAGAGGTTTATTCACCAAATACTACTTCTTACTTTCTTTCTTTCTTGTATGCTTATTACATCTTTTTTCTTTCTTTCAATATAACAATAAATAAGGATTAAACTTAGTACGTTGCTTATAAATATTTCTCACACAAAAGACTACTTTCAACATTAAACAAACATAAATAGACAGTTAGTTACAAGACCCAACTTTGACACAATTATGATATATTTAGTGGGAAACATGGCTACCAAGATATAAGAAAGTGCATGTAAGTTGTCTTTTCATTAATTCTAATCAATGTAGAACTGACACTTCAAATTGAAGGCGTGTCAGACATATGTGGTTATATTCAATATCTATCATTTTCTCAAATTATTATCGGTATCTATGTATCAATATTAGTCTTGTGTCTAGTGTATGTGTTTTGTGTCACTAATTTCTATATTCTAATTCATCATCATTGAAATTTTCATAAATCTCTTTATTGCCTCTACGGTCTTAGTTCTTCATAAATTTTATATCATTATGCAAAAACATATTGCGAAATGGAAGCATAAAAAAGGGTAATATAAGAAAAGGTAATTGTAAAAAAAAAAGGCTATAACAAATTATCTAACCTTAAGGTATACATCTATTGCATGGTATATACCATCATCAAAGGGTCTGGCATAATCTGGAATTGCCGCAGCAAGTGCTTGAAACTTAGATAAGTTTAGATTAGCATCTGAAGCAACTTCGTCGAGATATCCATCAACCAAGTTAGCGACCATTGTCATAGGTGTCAATGTATCAGCACCAGCTATTAATGTCCCTACTTCAGTTATGCATGGAGAAGTCGATAACGAAGCAGGCTGGTAAATAGACATAAAATGGTCAAGAATCCTCTGAATACAATCTATATCGTAAAGTGTCTCCACTGAGTATCCCATATTTGGAATGAGAAGATCCACAAGCGAAGCCTGGTCTAGTTGAGATCCTACCCTCTTCTCTAAATTTTCTTTGCATGATGGACTTGCGTGTAATATCATCGCAGTGCGGAGCAGCCGAAGAAGATGCTTAGAGGATGTTACCCCTCTTTTATTAGGAATCAACTCCACAATTTCTTCTAGTAAAGCCCTTTGATCAGCTTCAGAAGTTGTAAGAATTGTTGCATAATTTGTATCTTTAAAACTTGATTGCCTGTTCATCAAGGGAAGAAACCTCTTAAGATAATAAATAAGAGATGCAACAACACTCTCAGATTTCATTCCTTTTGATTCAATAGCTAAAATCAATCGTTTATATAGCGGTAGGCTCAACAAAGACACATCATAATACCACCAATTATCACCCACATGTTGTGGTTTACTATCACAAGAAATTCCATTCCACAACTCATGATCTTCTTGATTTTTCGTGCAATTACGGTGGCCAGCCACTGGCCAATTGAACAAATCTGGATCTGAACAAGCCTTCAAAGCCAAGGAATCAATGCACCTTGAAACAATGTGGAGATCTTCTGCAAAGGATTGCACTTCCTCGCACGTTTCAAGAGCTTTAATTGAATCTGGCCAATTGCTAAAAACTTCATTGAGAAAAGATTCTGTGTACCCAATAAGATTGTCTTCACCATAATTTTCAGTCATTTGGAGATACTCTGCTGCACATCTTAGACTAACCACATTTAATGCTGTGATTTCTAGTTTCACACCATAGCAAAACTTTGTTACAAGCTCAAATGTTTTAGCTCCACCAGGAATATCATGAAGTTGCAAAACACAACTTGATCCATCCTCATTTGTAGACTCTGCAATTAGTTTCTTTAGTAGTCCACTTCTAGAAAGCAATGGAAACTGCATCAAAATCACAAATGTAGAAAAACACTAAGCACCACTATGAATTGTATAATTTAATTTAATAACATTATATAGATCAACAAAGACAAAAAAATAAAAGAAGAATTCTAGAGTAGACTCTTTAACACATTTTTATCAGCATATTCTCTTGTATTGATTGTAATTCAGTTGAGTCTCACTATTTTAAAAACATACTCACTAAATTATTGGATCCCACATGTAATTGGAGGAACTCATATACATTTTAACTAAGAGGAGATAGTGTGTTAGAAATAATATACTCATAGAGTACTTCTTCTCTCAGATATTAATTCTCACTTTAGATTTTTTCAGGCAGAATAAAAAAAGTTGTTAGAACATAAAATGACACTCATTTTAGATCATTTTCTTTTCTAGTAACGTGATACATATTATATGAGAAGGATTTAATATGTTACTAACATTTAAAAAAAAAATGTATACAAAAAGTTTGAAAGTTAAATAATAAAAACACCTTGTGGAGGAGAAATGAAATTTCGCCAACTTCAATGGTAACATCACTTGGCAATCCTGTGGTACAAACCCTAAAAAGTAAAAGAATATATTGATCGATGAATTATCCAACAATTAAGGGAGATATAATATAAAAGATAAAATGAATAAAAGGTTGCATTTTGATATTTAACACACACAAAAGCACAAGGTTAATGTGATATTAAGGATCCATATATTGGTATAGAGAAATGAGAGTTGACCATGTTTGGCCTTCACGACGAAAAGCTTCGGGCTTTGATCCTAGCTTCATGAATGCCATTATATATATAATATAATTATTTAATTGTAATTGTAGATTATGTGTTCGAACATTGATCAAATTGAGACACGAGAGATGAGGAAAGAGAAGGAAGGGGAAGAGACAGAAAGGTGTTAGTGAATGTCAACGTCACGATCTTCCACACATTCACAAGTGGCGACGCTAGGGCCTAATAGCTTAAATAACCACAAAAACAGTATGTGTATGTAACATTCAAATTTTTATTATTTAAATTGTCATATCTGTGTGCATTGTTATTGAGTAAAAAAACATACCTATAGGATTTAATTGTTATGTACTTTTATTGTAAAACAATTTCACACATCTTATATATCAATATTATGCCAGCATTATATCTAAATATAATGTGATAAGTTATGATTAAGTATTTGTATAAAACGTTTTTAAACGTATAAATTAAATTCATATTTTTAATGTAACTTGTAAAGTTGTAATTGAAATGGATGAATACATGACATATCACGAGAAGATTCCACTTCCATCTAGAATTATTAACTAGAAATATGTGGGGAATTTAATCTCTTACAATTAATTAGTTTGTAACAAGATATGAAAATATGGTGAAATTTCATTAATAAACATAAATGTAGAGAGGCAAACAAATCTTCTATAGCAAGAAAATATGTAATACAATCATTGACTTCACATAAAATATGACAAACAGTAATACTTCAGTTAAGAAAATGAATTAAATATTGAAACTTTTTAACAAAAGGTTGGAGATTCCTCCAATTACATTAGTCAGAGAATTTCGGGTCATATTCAAATAATACATTCTTAATATTCATATTCAAAATGACTTATTTTCATATAATCTTATGAAAAGATTCCTTTTGTTATCAATAATAATACCCAATTAAAAATTTTGTATAGAATGTTGAAACTTTCCGTTCCTCCACGTTGGCTTTTAAATTATCCAAATGTAAATTTGTGTGAGAATGTGGTTTCTTTGCACATTACACCAATTGAAGTTGTGTTTAATTTGTAACCTCTTCAAGTAGTATCATATGACAATACTCTATTGAATTAGATGATAAAAAGAAGTACACAATGCTTCCATATCCTACCTCTCCAAGCCTTAATTTTACCCGTTTAATATTCTTCCTTTGATATTATATAAAAAATAAAATAAAAACTTCCTATAATGGTTACTAATTAATAATTTAGGTTATGATAAATAACAGAAGAAACCATATTTTGAAACAGTAATTAAATGTATGTTTATATAGAGATAGACAAAATCACGAACCATAAAACTAATTGATTAAATAGTTGAGAAATTGAAAATATAGCATTTTGAAAATATTTTGTTTTTTAAAAAATAACTTGTAAAAAGCATTTTTAGAAAGAAAAATGATTAAAAAAAAAAAAAGAAACAGAGAAAAACTGAAAATGATAAGGGTGGTGGCAGTAGCACACTAGCACAGATCAGTCGAGTGAGCTTTTCACTCTCCGGTACCGTCACTCATTCTCTCTCTCTCTCTCTATCATATACGACGACGTTTGAATTTTTTCATCCCCACTTCTTCAAAATCCATATTTTGCTTTTCTCTAAAGCGACACCGTTATGGCTTCCATCAATCTTGTGCCCAACTTGTCCTTCAACCATTTCCAGGTTAGCCTCTTCCAAAGTTCAATTCCTTAACTTCACTTTTCCAATTATCAACTTTTTAACTGAATAAACTCTAAAATTACACGTTTTATCTCTTACTTTCATTTAAAATTTATTTATGTTTATATAATATATGTAATTTAATGTTATGTAACTAATTTATAGTTTAAATTGCTTGTTACCCCTTAGACATCATCATACCTAGTAGGTGTTGGAAATTTACAATGTAGAGTTGTTTTCAACAAATCAAGAAAGAAGTTTCCTTCATATAGTTGCATAAGGTGTGAAAAGAAAGATGAAGTAAACAAAGATGAAGAAAATAAAGATGAACAAATTGATTATGTCACAGTTGAACGTCCACCTTATTATAGTTACATGGATTCAACCTCTGGTCAACTTGAACCTGCTTCTGGTGCTAGAGCAAGTATTCCTGAAGTGGAGTTTTGGCCTGAAGGAACTGTTGAACAAGTTAGGTCTGCTAGGGCACCTGTTCCCACCGGAGAATCGTTAGGGTCTCCATCGTATGGTAGTAACCCTGGAAGTAGGAGGAAGAGTTATAGAACATCTGGTTCTGGTTCTGGTTCTAATTCTGGTTCTTTCGCTGAGGCTGATGTTGAATTGAGTGACCCTGGTCTTCCTGAGGTTATGGTTGAACCTCAGGAAGATTCCGAGGAGTTTTCGTCGGATTATGTTGTTTATCAGTCTGAGTTTGAGGAGAAAGAAGAAGAGATTGGTTACAAACTTGATAGGAAACTTGGAGTTCCTCATCCATTTGTTGATCCGAAAATTAAAAAGCCGATAGAGGGGACACTTACGAGTGATGAAATGTGGTGGAATTGGAGAAAGCCTGAGAAAGAACAATGGTCTAGATGGCAAAGAAGGAGGCCCGACGTTGAAACGGTTAGTGTGCATCAAATAAATCATGGATTTTTTTTTTTGATGTTGTAATTACGGTGTGTGCATTCCTCAGTTTTGTGCTCCCTTACAAAATTATGCATCGATTAAAGGGTCGTTTGGCCGATTCATAAGTCCTTTCTTTATAATTTTTAATCTATTATTTTTTCAGGTTTTCTTGAAAGCCATGGCAGAAACTGGACAAGTAAAGCTATACGGTGAACAACCAACATTAACAGAAACCGCTCTTTACCGAGCCAGGCGCCATCTTTATAAGGAGGAAAGGTATTTCCGACTATTAAGCTCAGAACATAGTTCTGATAAGCATAGAAATGAAGTGGTGTAATGAATAAATTCTTGAAAGGCTAAGTAAATGTATTAGAATGGCCTTCAATTCTAAGATTATTGATTTGGTTAACATCATGAATTAAGGGGGAGTGACCTGCGAAATTTTACCACAAAATGCTATGAGAACTTGTTATAAGGGGAGTTCCCTAAAAATTTTATTTGGAAAATGTTGATTGTAAAAGTTGCCCATAACATTTTGCTTCACATAATAGAATCTACAAAAAAAATTCCCGATTTTTGCAGGCTTCAGGCTGAGCAAGAGAAACTGGAAAGGATTGGTCCGCTTGCATACTATTCAGAATGGGTAAAGGCATGGAAGAGAGACACATCTCGTGAAGCTATTCAGAAGCATTTTGAAGAGACTGGAGAAGATGAAACCACTCAACTAATTGAAATGTTTTCTTACCAAACTGATCGAGAGTATCGCATAATGATGGGGACTGATATTCGCATTCAGAGGGATCCTTTAGCAATGCGAATGAGAGAGGATCAGATAAAGCAAAGTATTGACTTTAAAAATTAATATTTATATGACACATCTTTTATTGTTATCTAGCTGTTCATCTTACTTTTTACAATTCAAGGATTATTAAACTCTAATTAGCATTGTTTTCCAAAGAACCACTAAACTCTAATTACTAATTAACTAGCACAAATCTTCAGATTCTTATATTTCATTATGTCCTGGAAATTTCAGACTAACGTTCTACCTTCATACTTCATTAAATTTCATCTACTTTTACCTCTAAGTATCATTGTCAGACCACTAATGTCTAAAAAAAATCAGTTAAACCACTCACTAATTGCACTGATAACTTTATACTTTATGCATAGACATCTACTGTTCAAATTGAGAAATTTCCTTTCTTTCTGCAGTATGGGGTGGAGATCCAGTTTACCCAACTGTGAACTATATTCAAGATCCAGATGAAGTGATTGACTACAGGGGGCCAGATTTTCATGAACCGACACCAAATATGCTGCCTTTTCTGAAGGAGGTTATTTTCTCAGCGCTCGTCTTATTTGTTTCATATCATTTGTCGTTTTTCTGAAAATTTTGATTGCTAAAGGGAGTAAATTGTTATATTTAAGATCTTTAGATAAATATGTTACATATCTTCAGGATGGAGTGTTCTAAAGATTTTTTAGATAAATATATCACTCTATGAATGATGTGCTTGAATAGTTAAGTATATCTATGAGCTATCCTGTGACCAAAAGATAAGTTTTGGTGTGGTCATTTCATTGACATTTACTTTTACTCACCTCCAAATTAAATTATTATGATATCATATAGTTCTAAGTTCGAACATCTAAGATTTCTTCTCTGGCCTTTTCTCACTAACTAAAAAAAATAAAAAAATGATAGACAATTCTCCTTGTTGCTTCATAAATAGAGATTGAACAGTAGCTGTTAAATTTATTTGCATTCGAATCTTTTCAAGTTATCTACTGCAGCTTGTTGCATTGATAAGGATAAGCCAGCGAGCACATGGCTTGCTATTATAATTTTTTTTGTTTTACATTTATCTTCAGTGTAGTGCTATAGTTACAGTGATTTTCTTCAAATATTTGATTTTTTTTTGCTTTTCTTTTGTTTGTTGAAATTTTCAGTTTCAGACATGATGCACAGTCCAATTTTTTTATGAAATATGTGGTTATTTAGTCATGTCAGTAGTATTAAATTTCTTTTCTATTATATATGATCAGCATGGAAAAATCATTTCAAGGGAGGAGCTAGAAAAGATTCTGGAAAAGCAAAAGACTGAACAAGTAGAGGTAAGGAAGTAATAAGTATGAATTTCATAATACTGATAGTGAAGGTATGGAATAAATGAATTATTTTGCAAACAGATGACTTGCATGTTGGAAATTGCTTTTTTGAACAGATCTATTGTTCAATTTTATAATTCGTCGACAACAGAATTTTTGTCGAATTATCACATAGCATGATCACTTGACTGATTATTTTCTTTCATGCTGTTATAGTTTGATACCCTTTGTTATTTGCAATATGGCAGGTGACAGACATTGATGAAGCTATGGCTAAAGCAGTCGATATTGGCGAAAATGATGTGAGCTTTGATTCACCATTTTTTACTCTTATAACTTAACAATACTATACTTGGCATGTGGTTGTCTATTGAGTTCCATTCCTAAATGATTGATTGTGAGTTTGTGAGTAACATTTAATCCTTCATTTCTCATTTTATTAACCAGGATGAAGAAGATAGTGATATCGATGTTGAAGAGGTAGTAGAAGAGGAAGAGGAAGAGGAAGAGGTAGAGGCAGATGAAGAGGAAGACGAAGAAAAGATTAATCGTAATTGGAGTGTTTTGAAAACTACTCCCCAGCTTCGCAAATCAAAATCAAAGGTATTGTAAATCAAATATTTTCTTATAGTTTTGTTTTGTCCCTCCTGGTGTGATCTGCTTAGTGGTGTTCAATACCTTTAAATCAAGCTGGGTTTACTATGGTTGTCTTTTTGAAGGCTTAGTGATATCTTCTACCGGGACCATGAAATCGAATACTCCATTCATTTTTACCTCTGGCTTTTTCAGAAGAATTTTGTTTCTATTTATTTGTCATTTTCATAGTACGATGTAGTATTAATTATTATTTTGTCAAATATATCCTTAACTATTTATTGCAGAGAAAGAGAGTAAATAGTCAATGGTATTAAAGGAAAAGACAATTAATTTCATAAAAAAGAACATAAGTTAATGATTTGTTTGATTTGTGTAAAATAACCTTAACCGACCTTTAAAAGGGATATAATATATTTATAAAACATTGTTACACTGTATTTCACATGTTTCTTACTTCATCAGTAACAATGTGTACCTTTCCTTAAAAATGCAGCCAAAACCAAAGAAAGAGGGTCCTATGTCACTGGAGGAGGCTGTAGGTGATTCTGAGAACCTGACTGATTTCCTCTTGGATTTTGAAGAAGAATGACCCGCCTTGTTTTGAAGCGTGTGTTCCATGACAAGCAGTATACTGCAGTAGTAGACATGCACGTAATGTGGTATACAAGATGAAAAAGGTTAGAATATAAGTATTCAACGTCGAACTTTTTAAGCATTTTTAGCCAGAGTCAGGTTCCCACTTGAGCTATTCCACTTAAACAATCCCTTAAGTACTTGTTGACAACAATTTTGATACCTCTCTACCTTCATATGGAACTTAGAAGATACTTAACTAGGTAAATAACCGTTCCATTATAGTAAATGTGTTGGTCTATATTGTAATTTTGGTGCAAACTAGACTCTTATTGTTTGTGTCCTCATTTATTGCAATTGTAGGACTTCATGTATTTGTAACTTTGTAAGTTGTAAACTCTCATCTCGTTTATGAAAGACGATGAGCTCTTTTACTTGGAATGGAAAATTTTATATATTTTTAAATTCTATTTCTTAAGATTAAAATTATTAAGACCACATTCTTTTTTTTGTCGATGAGCTGATAACTCACATAGACTAGAAAATTTTAGCATACATACAATCATCTTATTATTTCTAGCTTTTAATTGAGTATGTTGACTCACCATATTTGAGGTGTGGCTTGTCAGATGTTAAAAAATGTCTTCAAATAAATCATTAACATCCAATTTAATAGAATTATTCTAGCAACTCTAATAGGTAAGAGATAAAATATTTAATATTATAAAATAAGTATGAAATTTTTTTAACTATAAATGGGTTTGGATTGTCTAACTTTGGCTTCTCTACCTTTCCCTACCTTTCTTTCAATATCTCTCTACATTTTGTTTTCTCTCTCATGATTCTCTCTCGATCATAAATATCACACTCTCCTATTTTATCACAAAATTTGCTTAAAGTTACTCTACTTTTAACAACTCAAAGGTAGACAATCCAAATCCTAAATAAAATTATAAAAAATACGTAGGTAAGACATTTGTGTCTACTAATTTGATTAGGCGCTCTAAAATTTTAATTCTAAATTTCTAGTTATAATCATAACAATCATATTTTAAAAAATAACTAAATTCAAGTTATAATATGTAACAATAGAAGTAGAATGGCAATATTCTTATGTAAATTAAATTATGTGACATTGAAAATGAAAATAGATTAGAAGAGAATTTAATGGATAAGTATTTTGTTTGACTGGAAATTTAATGTAAAGTATTAGATTTGTGAACTATCAAGTTCAATTTTTGTTCCTACAAGTCATTTTGGTTTTTGAAAAAAAAAAAAAACAAAGTCATTTTAGTCAAAAACTTTCAAGTTTTGAATTGTAGGAAACAAGATCCAGCGACATGGGCCACACAAGCAGCACATTATTTCAAGGGCCTATCTTTTTATACACCAAAGTTTATTTGAAAATATACATCAAAGAAAAAAAATATACAATTTTCATGTCATTCGCAGATATACTTCCGAATAAAAACACAATTTTTGTATCTGCTTGAAAGTACACTTCTAAAACTATGTGTGGTTTTTTCAGAAACGTAGATGATGGATAAATTTGGGCCCTTATTTCAGAGGATGTAGCATAGTAATGTTCGATACATTCTTGTATTGGGCCTAACTGAATAGTACATATTCAATTTCTTTTGTATAATAAGTAATTAAATATGGTGTATATATTATATGCAAGAGCAAAATCTAGTTTTATTTTCCTTACTTAAGCAAACACATACATGTAAAAAACAATTTCTCATATTAGTTAGCATCCCACAAAGTCTATAGCTAAGATGAAATATAGGCTAAATTTTCCAAATTGAAAAAAATAAACTGAATCACTCTTCCTCAAATCACAAGTGGAATTCATCTTTTAGTAAAGGCATTTCTCTTGAATTTTTTTTTGCTTCTTAAAATATTGTTTGGCTGCTTAGCTTCTTTTGTCGGCGATTTTTTATTTTGTTTTATAATTTAATTAAAGATGGAGCGTACCGATAAAAAAAAATATTTGTTAATTTTTTCACACAAATCATTATCATTATAAAAAATAAATTCGTACATGACTATTTGAAATACTTTAATTCTTCCATTTCTTTGCGTGTCCAAATTGAACTTGTGCCATAAACAATTTGGTTTATAACTTATTAATTCAACCGTATATACAGCTTAGCCTAATAAGTACCAACCCTTTGAATATTTGGCATTTTCCTTTTCGCTTTTTGCATATACAGACAGGCAACTAACAATTTTTTTCATCTTATTCTCTAGATATAATTATGAAGACTAGTCAATTTAAAAATCTATAGACTGTATTTAAGTATTATGGGTTTTAAATAGTGGACTTTGGTACATATAAATCAGAGAATTAATCTCTAAATACATGCTTAAAGAATCACATATTTTAAGCACATAGTTTGATAAAAGAGAAACTATTGTGGCTTCTCCTATGATAGATAATTTCATGTTTGACCGAACCATGTGCTACTAGCCTACTATTGTCGTTATACAAAGCACTTTTATCAATATATTGACTATTGAGCCTTGTCACCAATGGACCAAATAGTAACTTCTTCTCTTAAACATAAGTAAAAATTAAGATATATTTAAATAAATGCAGTGACAGATTTTTAGAAAAATTATAAGGGCAAAAAATATTGTTTATAATATATTTATAGAGATTTAAAATAAATTTAACTTAAATTTATGGACAGTAAAATTTCAGACTTCAACTTAAGTCACATTAAATGTCTCGCTGCTAGTTTAATTTAATATTTTGATTATGTTTATTTATTTATATTATCATAAAGAATAAGTGACTTTTCTCTTTTTATTTTTCTTTCTAATTTTTATCTTAGGGAAGTCTAGTTGAATTAAAAACCCAGGTGTGCTCTTTTCTACCTCTACTAATAATTTATTCTCTTGGGCCTACACTATCTATCTGATTCTTCTGCTAGATCTTAAAAGTGTCCCATACATTAAAATATCATTCTTTCTTTGGACTACTATTAAATCCCAGCAAGCTTTACTCTATTAAAAAAATACTAACACTATTTTATAACCATATATTCTTCAAAAATTTAATAGCATCATTAATGTGTAACGTTTTCTAAACCAAGAAATGCGTCCAACCCACTTGCCCTGCTAGGAATCTGGTCCCACTAATAATGGACTGATTCCTACCTGAGATTCATATTCAAATGTATCTTTGACATTAATTTTAAAATATCTTAATTGATATGTATTGTTAATATAAATTTTTTTTATATTATCAACATTTATAATTATTTATAAGTATAATTTTAAAAAAAATGTTTATAATAAAAAATTATATATTTTAATAATTTATTTGTTGCGATTGATAACGTAAAAATTCTTAAGCGATACTCCAATAGTTTTTAATTCAGCACTCTTGTATATTATAGAATGCCAATATCCTCGAAGCTATTTTCAAAGAAAAATTTTGTTGACCATCCCATCTCAAGTGGTGCATAATTTTCTTTACTACTAATAATAGTACAAGTGCTTCAAAATTCTTCTTATGATCTATATACGATTACAAAGTCATTGACAAGGAATTCGAATTTAAATAATTAATTTTGCACAATATACTGCATGTTATACACCCCTCTTTCTCTAGTGTTTTGGTTTTTTTATATTTATTTTTCATTTTTGTGTTAATATGGTTACTTTAGAAAATTAATATACAATTAAGTACTTTTTTTTTGTACATTTATAAAAATAAAAACATACATCAAATAATTTTTGTTTTAATTAAATGAATTAACTATAAATATTTGTATACCTATTTAAATTATATAAATTTCAAA
>JBBPBT010000629.1:3668984-3682971 GCA_037974875.1 Cicer bijugum | reverse complement strand
GTTGATTATTTGTTTATTATTATAAATATAATAAAATTAAAATGTTTGAAATAAATTTATTAAAAAAAGAATTGCTTAAATATTTATGTAGTCAGATTTATAATCTTAACAACATCAAAATATCGATTAAATAATTAAAATATTTTAATTTGAACCAAACAAATATTTTAGTGTATATGCATAGGTAAAAAGAGCACTACATTAGATAAATAAAGTGAACGTTGATAATAAGAAGAAAAAAAAAATCACATATCTATTATCTTAAAATTTTAATAAAAATATATATGGTGTTTAATATATTTGTTTGATTGCTCTTAACGTAATATGATAATTATAAGGTGTTAACTTTAGACATTTTCACGGTAACACATTGTCACAAGACACGAAAAATCAACCAATGTGATATAAAGAGAACATCAAACAAAATAATATCATATTCATACAACAAAATCACAAATAATATTCAAAACAGAAATTAAATTTACATAAAAATCATCTATTTAGATAAATAAAATAAAAAAGAAAAAAATGATATTGAGGATGGCTCGAAGCCAATAAAATAATCCTAAATCATCCCATAATGAAGAAGAAGAGAGGCTAGACTTTTTACTAGAGGGACTATTTTGGGTTGTATTATGATAGCTATTTGACCGGTTTGTTAAATATTAGATCGAAATTAATATTAAATTTTTTGAAAATGGCTTGCATTGTATAATTCTTAAATTTCTAAAATTATAAGAAACAAAGATGAATAGCAGAAATGAATATTAAATAATTTGTGCCATCAGCATCACTAAATTACTACTTGAATGATAAATATTTCCTTGCAATAAGTGTTTGACGCGTTACTTCTTATAGATGCAACACACTCCACACACACATTCAAGATTTTTGTGTATTGAAAACATATCTAACTCTATTCTCCTGGATCAATCATCATTACTAAATATAGTACTAGTAGTTAATATATTAAGTTTACTTACTGCAATTAAAATATGAGAAAACTCACAAGTGATACATTTTTTTTTAATTGTGGTATGCATTGGCTAAGTTAGGGACTACTTCCTCAAGGTACATGAGATTTATGAGAGCGATCAATATATTCTAATTAGACATGATCTGCTTAAGTGTTTAATTTAATTAAAGTCTAAACCGTTGGATGTTAATTCGGCCATTATTCTAATACCCGAACTAAAAAAAATAGAGTACGGTGGTGCATAATATTAATATACTCTTAATTACATATTTTTATGAAATTCACATATTATTTTGAAGCGGTCATTGTCTAATTATTAGTTTAAAAATAAAATCAAAGGTATGCATAAGCCAGCCATAAAATTCATGTCGTTATCTAAATTTAAGCATCAAATTTGCTACTCTTATTGGTCGAAATACAGCATTAATTAATGTATAATTTATACCTATCGTAGGTGACTTTTAGCTAGTTAGTTCGATCAGATTTCGAAGCATATTTGAAGCAAGAAGCTTAATTAATTGTGTTTGTGATATACATTCTCTGTGTTTGTAAAATCGCTATCAATAATGGTCCACGCTACAGAATTCAAGGAAACACAGTAAATCAATTTTGGCATTTGTCCCAGCCACACGCTTACGCTTACACTCACACACTATTTTATTACCATATTTCGTATTCTCAATTAATCTTCCATGAAGACAATGTTACTTGTATAAATATGTTATTTACTGGCGGTTATATTATCAAATTAATATTTTCAAAATCAAATGATTAAACTAAAAGTAATTAATTTATTAAGATGCATTCAGATTAATATTATTATATATAATTTCTACGTTGATGTTAATTTTGTACACGAAAAATAATAATGTTATATTGATTGGCAATTTGGGCAGTACAACTGCAGTTTCAAAGGTCTCATCGATTCAATTAATTTTTAAAACATTGATAAACATGTATATATATGAAGATCTACCTAACTTGTTGAAGTACAAAAGTGGTTTGGCAAATGAGAATTTTTAGCCAGTTATGCACGAGACAAAAACCCAGAGATTTTACAATTAGTTTGATGTTTGATTTACTATGCAAAATTTAAAGAATGACATAAAAAGCATATTTTATCTCTCTGTGTGAAGAAAAAATCCCTTCACATGTGGCCAACGGCCAAATTAAATCTTCCACAATAGTGGGGGCTGGACATTGATGTTTCAACTAATTACTTGCTATGAGTTTCTAGTTAATGTGGAAGTTGTACTTGATGATCTATAATTCAAAGTTTTCTTCTTGTAGCTATAAATATTAAATACATAAAGTGAGGTATAAAATTGATTGTAGACAACTATATATCTACTCAATATTCTTGTAATTATACATGTCACTAGTGAATCTTAATGAGAAAATCATGGTTGTACGTCTAGTACATTACCTCTCCTTTCCGTATCGAAATTCTAAACGTATAAAAGAAAATTATAGTTGAGAGTTGAGACATGTTATCAAAAGCTTGTCCTATATATACTCTCTTAAAAAGTTGGATTTGAACGCTTTTATGCAGTAAATTAATACGGTTTAGGTGTTCGATTGATATAAGACAATCTATATGTTTAGATTGATAAATTTATTTTTCAATCTTGATTGAATGCATATTGACCTTAAATGTAATAAATTTAGATTCTATTTTTTAAGTCAATTTAACTTCCGTTGATATTTTTCATGATGTAATTTTAATTTTAATTTATTTTTTTTAAAAAAAGAGAGAAAAAATAAATCGTTATTAGATTGATATTGATGACAATTTTACAATTCTCTACGAAAAATTTGAACTTCATCCAATAAAATTATAATGGTAAACCTTTACTATTAAACATCAATTTTTATAATGCTTACAAAAAAAATTGAACACTCACCATAGATGACCTTAATTAACTAGCTAATTTACACATAATTTTTCAATAATATATTCCATGTTAGAGAATGGAAACATTTTATTTCTATTAATTTTTATTTAAACAACTAAAGTTGATAATTAATTATTGTTATGTTTTTTTTTTCTTTCACGTCAAACTCAAATCCTCCAAATCATAACATTTAGCTCAGTAGCTATCCAATGTTAAGTTTAGTTAAATACATATTAAGTACTAACATAAAAAAAATATAAGTGATGTTGTACAAGATTCACCTCTACACTTATTTTAATTAACTATACTATTTTGGATGCTATATATAAGTTAACTCCCAAAATAAAATTTCAAACCGTAAAAAAAAAACACTCTTCCAGTCTCCAGAGGTCGAAGGGTTAATGAAATGGACTTAGATATCAGTATTTAAAAAACTTAAACCATTTTTTAAACGTGAATAATTGAATTTTGATCTAACGGGTGACAATGGTGTAAGTGTATTGTGTGAAATCGCAAGTAATCGAAATCCTGTAGTGGGTGTATGGTATAGCTACACGTAATAGATGATGAGCAATATAAAAAGTGAGTTTTGTAGAGAGTGAATTCTATAATAAGTGGCAAGTCCCATCATAAAATATTTTTCTGTATTGGGTCCCATTTATTTCCGCAACTAATGGATGGAATTCGTGTTTTATTACTCTTCCTTACACACTCAACAACTCATTTTCAACCATACGATTAATATCTTCTTCAACGTTCAACTTCATTGTTTGGATGTCGAATTCTCTTAGTATTTGTCGCATGTTTTACGTGGTCGGTCACACCACAAAATCTAACTCCCCATTTCCACCCTTATCTTTTTCTCTCTTTACTCTTTATATTTTCCGCCAAATTCTAATACCAACCATATAACAAAACCTTATAAACATGTACGTTTAAAGTTTCAAATAACACAATCATTGTTTTTATTTTAAATGACATCTAATAAAAAAAATTATGTATTTATATTGAATTGGTATTAGTTAGATGACTATTTTTTTTATAAATATTTATTTATAAAAAATATTATTGATCTATGATAAAATTGTTCAACATATAATTCATTTTGTTTATGTGAACTTACCTTTATTTATTTACTATTAAAATTTTACATATGGTCATTTATACTACTTCTTCTTACTTCTTTCACAATGATTGACTTATTGTTTGCAAGATTTAATTTTATTGACAATATTAATATTGTTAATTTAAATATTTTATATGGTGATTTAAATTCAAGTTCAAGATTTTTACTTTATGCATGAGAGTTACTATTACTGCATGCCACTTCATCTACGAACTAAAATAATTAATTTATTAGATTAAAAAATGAACGTCATTTAAAAAATAAATTATCAGAAATAATTTATTACTTTAATTTTAAAGTGATACTAGTTAAAATTTTTCAATAAGAATAGCAAGGTTTTATTAAAAGGGATACAGATAAACGTATAAAACATAATACTTTTTAAAATGGTGAGACACTAATACCTACTTACCCGATACTATAATCATGAAATATTTTTTTTTTTTGTTATTCAGTTAGAATGAAGTTAATAATTTTTATTATATTAATGTAATATTTTCTTTTACATTTGTATTAATTTATTGTTATAATCAACATTTATTTTATTTTAAATTTTTTTTATAATTTTATATTATAAATTGAATCATTTAATTCGTTTAATAACATATGTATATACACCACTATCTTAATTTTTTTTAAATTTTGCATGAAGTAATCGTACTAATATCCAATACCGACACTGTACTTGTACCGATACTTCATTGATTTCAACCAAGTAAATGACAAGCCACTGCCTAGACAATAAGTAAAAGAGATAATTTAGTGATAGACGAAAAATATGGGAGAAAACACTGAAACTTAGATGTAAGTTTCCCTCATTGATTGTTTGCAAATGAAATAGTGGGTACAAAAAATAATACTCACTCGAAATAAATTTAGTTCACACTTCTTAAAATAAAATATAAATAAAAATAAAAATTGATAATTTATCTTCTATTTAATAATAAAATACTTAATCTATTTTTAATTTAATATTTAAATTTTTATTTTTTTTTGATGATATAATTTATTAGCAATTGAAGACAATTTAAATAACAAAGTTTAAATTTGTTTAAAATGAAATAATTTTTAATCAACAATATTGTTTTTTAATATGTTTGATTTATTTATTTTTATTCATAATTTATTAAAAGAGAGTAAATAATTCTTCTTTCGTCTTAAAATAATTAAATAATTCAATAATTTCATATATTTCAAAAATAGTATAGCTAAAAAGATAATACTTTTATCAAATTATATTTTTATTAAATATTAATATATTTTTAATATTATAAATGTATAAAAAAATATTTCATTGAAAATCATAAAAATTAAATAATATAATTGTAAAGAAGTTATATTAAAAATTAAAATAATAAATTATATTAGACAATTATTTACAAAATGATCCATTATTTTGTGAAGGATAAAGTAATAACACATCAAATTATTAATAATGAAAATGCAAAAATTGTGAAACAATTTGACCCACCAAAAATAATGTTTTATTGTGAAAGATTCACTCTCTCTCACTAGAAAAACTGCGACACTCATAAAAACTCTCTTCCTCATTCTTAAAAAAAGGACAACAAAAAAATAATGGCGGTTGTGTTCTGAATTCTGATTGATTGAAGCTAATATAAAAAATAGGAAAGAGAAATAAATAAGGTAAGGTAAATGAATAGTGGCATGGCCACAAATTTACTAGAAGTAGTACTAGTAATAGTAGCTCCATGAAGAGAATCACCATAACCACAATATCATAACACACATCAACCAGCTTCTCACTTTTCTACCTCACCCATCTCTTCATTTTGCACTCTTCACCCACTACTGTTCTTCTTTTTTATGTCCCAACGTTAAAAATTCAAACTTTATATTTCTGCTACTTACACCCCTTTATATTATGGGTTTGTAAGATCTGTTCTCTCTCTTTTTTTTTGCTGAGATCTGTTTGATTTTCAAGTTTTGTTTTTCTTCTTATTTTGAGCTTCTGGGTGTTGTTGTTTTTTTTTTCTTGAGCTAAGGGTTGTGTGCAATGAAGCTTTCAGTTGAAGATTGGAAGTTGGAGTGTTGGGGGTTGAGGAAGAGGAGAAGCGAATGAGGCATAAAGGAATTGTTTTTTGTTGTGAAACAGGTTTTGGTTGAGGATTGAAGTGTGGGGAATCTTTTGGGTATATTTAGATTTGAATGATTTTTTTGGTTGGTGAAAGAGGGGTAGAAGTTTACAAAGAATGATATTCTGTAGTAGAAAGAAAGAGACTAAAAGGGTTGGTTTTTGGTGGGAGTGTCATTTTCTGAGAATTTTGTTGCTTAATTGGTCTACTTAGAGAGATTGTGGGCTCAGTTTTTGAGTTTACAAAATTTCTTTTTATCTTTTGTTGCTCAAATGAGGCTTTCTTCAGCTGATTTTAGTCCTCCACCCCAAGAAGGTATATGTTCATTCTTCTTCTTTTTTCTTTTCATTTATGTTTCTATGTTCTCAATTTTTTATTGAACTGGTTTTTGCTACTCTAATCTTAGGGGCATTAGAATGTGTATTATTCTCTCATTTTGTTAATTAATTGGTTGGTTCAATAGTTAGTAATCGAATTCAAGTCCTGAGAATTATTGACTAGACTTTATTTATCTCCGGCCAGAATTCCATAGAACTAAGTCCCTCTCATCTGAGATTCAGGGACTTCAAACAAAAACAAAATAGCCATTCAAGTTTTTGTTATCTACCATGGGGGTGCTTAAATAATATTTTTTTGTGTGCTTAAATAATAGTTTTTTTTATTAATTCTTTTGATGTGAAAGATGTGGAAATTCATCTTTTTGGTCTATGGCTTCTCTTCTTTATTAATTTGGTTTCATTTGCCAAATAAGCAGCACCTCCTCTTGGTATTGTTTTGTAGTTTTATTAATAAGATCTTGGATTTGTTAAGAGTGTCATAATCAATTTGTCCTTTGTGACAAGCTATAAGCTTTTCTATATTAAATGACATTGAGATGGATTATGCAGGGGAAAAGCGAGTTCTAGATTCAGAACTTTGGCATGCATGTGCTGGCCCTCTTGTCTCTTTACCAGCAGTTGGAAGTAGAGTGGTGTACTTTCCACAAGGTCACAGTGAACAGGTGAGTAAAATAATATATGATTTTAGATTATTATTGTGAAAAGTTCTTTTGCTAATGGTAAAAATAAGGTAATAATAGGAATCTCAGGTTTGCTGGGCATGAGTATTCTATGGAATTTCTTGTCTCTTTGCTTCTGTGTTGTTTCCATAGCTTTAAATTGTGGCTGTGTTGCGAACTTTAATATCACATAGAGTGGTAGTAATATGTGGATGATATGGCCTGAATCGCTGTTGAGGAGACTTTGAATAAGTTGATGTTGCAGCCCATATCGTTTTGATATGAACTATTCCTTATGTTCCTAATCTTTTTTCTTTTATGTTTTTTATTGTGTCCTAGAACTTTTATTGTTTTAAGAAACCAAGATACAATTAATCATGTTTTTCCCGTTGTACCCTTAAAAAAACCAAAACATACGTTAAATGATTTTCTTTAATGAATTGACTTAAGGGTAAATGTGTCTATACTTATCTAAATTTATTATTCATTAGCATGTGTTCGAACCTTAAACGACCAAAGATTAGAGATGGATGGAGTATTTCACAGAGATGAAGTAATTTTATCTACCTCACAGAAAGTATTTTTCTGTTGATTTCTGAATATGCTATGCATGTGTCCTAACTTGGTGCTTTTCTGCACAGGTAGCTGTGTCAACAAACAAGGAAGTGGATGCTCATATCCCAAACTATCCAAGCTTACCTCCTCAGCTTATATGCCAACTTCATAATTTGACTATGCATGTATGACTTGTTTACTTACCTTTTTCTAGTAACGAGTGTTTCCTTTTGATTCATTTTTTTCCCCATTTTTGGTGTCTGCACGCTCTTCTCTTTTCAATATCGAATTGCTTGATCTGTATCCAGGCTGATGTGGAAACTGATGAAGTGTACGCGCAGATGACCTTGCAACCTCTGAATGCTGTATGATACACTGCCTTAAATGATAACTAGTTCTATAATTTATGTAGATATATTGGTTATATTCACTCTTCAGCTTTTAACAATGATTGTTGATTGCGTTTGCAGCAAGAGCAAAAAGAGGCTTACCTTCCAGCTGAGTTAGGCACTGCGAGTAAACAACCGACAAACTACTTCTGCAAGACCTTGACTGCTAGTGACACAAGTACTCACGGGGGATTCTCTGTTCCTCGAAGAGCAGCTGAGAAAGTTTTTCCTTCATTGGTAAACCTTTTGTCAAAAAGTCATGCTACATAACATATATATTTATTTGCCAAATCTATCAATTTTCTCAACACTTTGTAATTGTGACCTGCAGGACTTCTCCCAGCAGCCTCCTGCTCAAGAGTTAATAGCAAGGGATTTGCATGGTCACGAATGGAAATTCAGACATATCTTCCGGGGTGAGTTAGAAAGCCGAGTTTCATTTTAATTGCAAATATTTTCCTTTCAGTTTTTGAGATATCCATGTTTCTTGTTGAGGGCTGATAATAAGTCAAGATTTTTTTTATATAATATTTGAAGTTTTTCACCCTTTGCAGGCCAGCCCAAAAGGCATCTACTTACAACTGGATGGAGTGTTTTCGTGAGTGCTAAAAGACTTGTTGCCGGTGATTCTGTGCTGTTCATCTGGCAAGTGATTTAATTGTTGCACGCTTTGAGAAGTGCGGTTGATTCATATTTCTTGCATCTGCTTACTTTATTATGATACATGAGAATTGTTGATTTTGTTGGTAATTATGCGATATCTTATCGTTTGTGTAACTCAAGTGCTTCTTCTTCAATAGGAACGAAAAGAACCAATTGCTTCTTGGAATCCGCCGTGCTAACCGCCCACAAACTGTGATGCCTTCATCGGTGTTGTCAAGTGATAGTATGCACTTAGGACTTCTTGCCGCAGCAGCTCATGCGGCTGCAACCAATAGTCGTTTCACTATTTTCTATAACCCACGGTATAAATAAATAGCACACATTTGCAAAACTTAAGTAATGATATGTTTCTTTTGATTGACATCGTTTTATTCTTTATAATTTCAGTGCTAGTCCATCAGAGTTTGTTATACCCTTAACGAAGTATGTTAAAGCTGTGTATCATACTCGAGTTTCAGTTGGTATGCGTTTCAGGATGATGTTTGAAACAGAGGAGTCTAGTGTGCGAAGGTAGGTCTTTCAAACGTATTGTAGAAAATAATATTGTACTAAATTCCCTTGCATATTAGGTGTGAAGTTTAGGCTACAAATCTTCTCGTTATCGGGATAACCATGACTAGTCACTCTGTAGGGTTGATGATGCATGTTTATAATATTATATGTCATATAATACCAATATATTTTTCTTGTTCAGATACATGGGTACGATAACTGGCATTAGTGACCTTGATTCTGTTCGGTGGCCGAACTCACATTGGCGCTCGGTAAAGGTTTGTAAGAAAATACAGTTGATATTTCAATATTCCTTTCAAGTTACATTGTTAAATTTACTTGCCCCTTACCTCTCCGATGTATGATTTTTAATGTTTTTCATGTACTAGTTTCTTTTCGTTTAGGAAAGATTCTGAAAATTGAAATACAGCTGTGACTTGGATTGCAGGTTGGGTGGGATGAATCGACTGCAGGAGAGAAGCAACCTAGAGTGTCTTTGTGGGAAATTGAGCCGCTAACTACATTTCCCATGTATCCATCACCGTTCCCCCTTAGGCTTAAACGACCGTGGCCTCCGGGATTGCCTTCATTCCATGGTTAGCTTCATATCACCTTTAGGACTGAAAATGTTTACAACTTATTTATTTTTTCGAGAACATAATTTATAGTTTCAATTTTCTTTACTTGAAAAATGCTGGCAGGCATGAAGGATGATGATTTTGGCATGAATTCCCCTTTATTGTGGCTTCGAGACACCGATAGAGGGCTTCAATCTCTTAACTTTCAAGGGATTGGTGTTAATCCTTGGATGCAGCCAAGGTTTGATCCCTCCATGCTGAATATGCAAGCAGATATGTATCAAGCTGTGGCTGCTGCTGCGCTTCAGGACATGAGAAGCGTTGATCCTTCGAAACAGCATCCTGGTTCGTTACATCAATTCCAGCAACCGCTGAACTTTGCAAACCGGACTGCTGCTTTAATGCAGGCGCAGATGTTGCCACATTCACAACAACCTCAACAGGCTTTTCAAAACAATCAGGAGAACCAACATCTGTCGCAGTCTCAGCCGCAAACTCAGACACATCCTCAGCAGCATCTTCAGCATCAGCACTCATTCAATAATCAGCTCCATCATCATAACCAGCAGCAACAACAACAAACTCAACAAGTGGTGGATAATAGTCAGCAGATTTCTGGTGCAGTCTCAACAATGTCTCAGTTTGTTTCAGCAGCTCCTCAACTTCAATCCCCACCTATGCAACAAGCTCTCTCTTCACTATGCAACCAGCAGAGTTTTTCTGACTCAAATGTGAACTCTTCAACCACTATTGTTTCTCCTTTGCACAGTATCTTAGGTTCATTTCCTCAGCAAGATGAAACATCACACCTTCTGAGTCTTCCTAGAACAAACTCTTGGGTTCCTGTTCAAAATTCGACCGGTTGGCCCTCCAAGCGTGTTGCGGTTGATCCTCTCCTTTCTTCGGGAGCAGCTCAATGTATTCTGCCACAGGCGGAGCAGTTAGGGCAGCCACAGAATACCATTTCTCAAAATGCTATTACATTGCCACCATTTCCGGGTAGGGAGTGCTCAATAGACCAAGAAGGGAGCAATGATCCGCAAAGTAATCTTTTATTTGGCGTCAACATAGATCCCTCGTCTCTTCTAATTCATAATGGTATGTCAAACTTTAAGGGGATCGGTGGCGGCAACGGTGACTCCTCAACCATGCCCTATCAATCTTCTAATTACATGAACACCGCAGGCAACGATTCTTCACTGAACCACGGAGTTACGTCTAGTATTGGTGACTCCGGCTTCTTGCGTACCCCGGAAAATGGGGAGCAAGGAAACAACAACCCACTGAACGAGACCTTTGTGAAGGTGACTTTTCTGAGTGGGATTATTATCTTATATCAAATCAAATTTTGTATCTTTATTCATTCTTGGGTTTTTATTTGGTACATTTTCTTGTTACAGGTTTATAAAGCAGGGTCCTACGGAAGATCATTGGATATCACCAACTTCAGCAGCTACCATGAGCTGCGCGGTGAGCTCGCCCGAATGTTTGGACTAGAAGGTGAGTTGGAGGACCCTGTGAGATCAGGCTGGCAGCTTGTATTCGTTGACCGAGAGAATGATGTTCTTCTCCTCGGTGATGGCCCTTGGCCGTAAGTATTTCATATTCTATGTTCTTCTTCCTTTTCCTTTTAAATGTTAAATTGAAAAATTGAGAGATTTTTTTTAATGATATGATAGTTCTATAATTAAGCAGCATAAAATTGCATTGTTTTTTGACTGTGATGATATATGCTGCGGAGTCAATCATTCAAATACATTGTTTTTAATGAAACTAGATTATTGCGCCTCTTTTTTATACATGTTTGTCGCTTATACTTGATCTCTCTTATGTCAGGGAATTTGTGAGTAGTGTATGGTGCATCAAGATACTTTCGCCCGAGGAAGTGCAGCAAATGGGCAACACTGGCCTCGGGCTTTTGAACTCGGTTCCAATTCAAAGGCTCTCAAATGGCATCTGTGATGGCTACGCGAGCCGTCAAGATCCAAGAAGTTTAAGCAGCGGAATAACAACTGTTGGATCTCTAGACTACTGAAAAAATGTGGCTGTTAATAGTCTGCATTTTCAACTTTGCCAAAGGTTGGAAGTATTTCCTAAATGTAGTTTATATTATATCATAGCCCTTTGTTTTTCATGTTAGGACTATTCATAAACTAATACTGTAACTATATGTTATCTTATCATTGTGGTAAGCTACAACTATATACAATACTTAATCCATTAGGAAATCAATGTGTGAAGTGAAGATAGTTCTCTCTAGAAATTCAACTTATACCAAACCTAACTTTTAGTCTTGTTTTGGCTCAATCTTTGGGATGCAACATTTGATGAGTTATGGTTTTAATTTATTGGTAAAATCATTATTATCGTGCATGAAGTTAAATGGCCAATTGACACTTCATATGACGTTGAACTAATGGACCTTATAGTCATGTGTGGAAGTGTAGAAAACCATTTGAGGAAAAAAGAGGATGTGACTATTTGAACATGAAGAGGACACCAAATGCATGTGATGTGTTTTTTTTCTTTGATCAACATGCTTCCCTTACTATTTAATGTGAAAGTGGCCCACTTTTGTCCTTTTATTTTTATTTGGACCATGCACCCTTTTTTCCCCCTTTGATTGATGAAATGCTTTTGCTTCATGAATGGTAAAGTGAAAGCTGTACGTTTGTCCATTTCGTAATTGTTTGGTCATACTTCGTTTCATGCCATCGTGTCCAAAGTATTTGGAATATGTAAAACATCATTACACCTTGTCTAAGTTGAAAAGTATATGGAAACTAAGTGCATGTTTGGTTTTATTGTGGAGATTCACAAAACTAGTCCGGGAATTCAAAATGCATATAAAATATATACCATTTTATTTTACATATATTTTTATTTATCTTATTAGTTTAATTGACATGCTTTGTAAATCTAGTGATTTTACACGTCTGTCAAGTCATTTAAAAAAAAATATATTAGGGAGTGAGAATATTATATTATTATTAACAAGTGTTAATTGATGATCATTTTACAATAATATCGTGTGTAGTGACAATGTTTGGTCATACTTAAGAGTATAAAACTAAACTCTTAATATTTCTTGGATATGTACTCAATTATATGATTGGATATATGGGCAAAATTATTTTACACTCAATTAAATTCTTATCTTAAATATTTCAATTTAATCAATTATATAAACTTTTTACTAATAGATCTAACATTTTCATAATTATAAATTTGGAATTCTCTTAAGAATTTTTTGGAAAACATAAATTTCAATAATTAGCATAGAATATTAAATCAGTAAACATAAAATGATGGCGGACTTTAGTTAAATAATATAGTTCATTTAAGCTTTGTGTTTCCAAAATTTTATTTATTTATTTCCTTTCCTTAAAAAAATCTTAATCTTTCATTTAAGGAAGATGGTGGTAGAAAAGAAGGGTTGAATTGAGGTGGGATGTTTAGGTGAGTAAAGAAGAGGGAGTTGAGTATAGGATTGTGCAATTTATTTTGATGCATGTTGTGGGGCTGCCTTATTTGTTGGGGCTTTTTTCAAGGTATGGAATGGTGACAAGGTAGGGCACTATCTACATTACAAAAGGAAAGGTTGGCAACCCAAATGACCAAACCCCACTTTCACTTTATATATATTTTACTAGCTTTTAGGTGAGGAGGTACTCTTTGATTCTTCTACTTTGCTTTCTACTATTACTTTATTTCTTGGGAATGACTTTACTCTCTGGTTTTCCTCTGCCACCCACAATAAATCACCAAAAAGGTTGTGATTGTGATACAATTGTTTAGCACCTGCTAGGATCTTATCACTTCTTAGGTTGTGGAAATTGTTGTTGCATTGCATCTACGTTTGTTTATCATCGATTGAAAATACTAACAAGTGCTCTATTGATCTTGTTAAAAATTAGAAATAGAAATATAATTTTGGAAGTGTGTATGTATTCAACATCTTGAAAGTTAATTTAAGAATTGATGTTTATCATACAAAACTTGTGTTTTTTTTTTTTCTTGTTAAAAATTCTTAAAGCATTGTTAACATGACCCAATATGTATACATGCGTCTATTTAAGGCTCAAGCGAATAAACAAATAAGTGAAGGGTTAAATATTTTTATGTTTAGTTGGCGACTATTTTTATTCTCAACCATTAAAAATAATGGGTGTTATAGAGACTAAAACCTATAGGACTAAAAACACCTTCTTTCTTTTTTT
>JBBPBT010000629.1:3648586-3668856 GCA_037974875.1 Cicer bijugum | reverse complement strand
TTTTTAATAAAAGTTAGGAATTAAAATTAATTATAGAGACTAAAATTAAAAAATATTAAATTAAATTTATATATATTATTAATATAAAATATTTTTATACAATTAATCAATCAATCAGAATATTAGATCATTGAAAAAATATTCGACTTTAACTATAGTAATTTTTATTAAAGTCATATCCCCTTGGTATAACTTTAAAGTAACATTTGCCTACCATTTTTTGTTTAATATAACGAGAAGTATATTAAGAATAACAATATTAAATAATTAAAAATAATACAATATATGTCGATTAATCTCAAACACATAGGCCCTATCAATTATTAATAATTAGCTATAAGAAAAGTTTCAAGTTGTTTTTAGATGTAAATTTGTATCGGGGTGTTGACCCTATGTAGTGGTTATGGAGACAATGAATATTATAAATATAGTGGTAAGTATTCAAAGATGGAAGGAAGTATTGTGAATAATAGAAATATAGAAGTTAGTTAACAGTTTGTTGCTAGTTTAGGAAAGTCTATAAATGGGCTTGATGTTAATCACTTCGAATTCAACTTGACTCATTTGCATTATTTTTACTTTGATTAATATATTACATTTTTAAAGTTTCTCTCTTCTCCTTCATCGATGCCATGTTTCTAAGCAGAATAAGTCACAAAATCACAATACATTTGGCTAGTTAAGCATTATGGGAAAGGAGGCCAAAACATCGAAAAATGTCCGGTAATTTTCGTTGTTCATGTAACACAATTGATTTTGAGATGGGACCAACATGTTTACACTCTCTTGCCTCAACTTTTGATCTTCTAAGTATTTTATTTTACGTCAAAATTTTGGATTTTTTAAAAAAGTACAATATAATTAATAATATTTTTTCTTTCGTACATTTAGAAATTCAAAACTATATATTAGATAAATTTTATTTTTATTTAATAAATAAATATTAAAATTAAAAATTATTTTTTTAATAAACAAATAATTAAAAAAATTAAAATTACTTAAATTTATTATTTTTTTAATAAACGTATGTACTGTAGGCTGATTCATTGATTTACAATTATTTTACTCTAATTCGTGTTAGGAAATGGTGGTACTAGGGGATGGTTCATACAACCATTAATGCCTTGCAATCATTAGTCACTGCAAGCATTCTTGGCTTTGAAAGACTAGTTAACAAATGTTTAGTTAAACTCATTTTGAAGATACATGATTTTTGAACTTTCGATATTTCATAGCCACGTTCGACTTGATTTACTATGCATTTAGGTTTTTAAGAAAATGTTGAGTATCACATTTTTTACCAAATAAATTTTATAACAATGCATCTACAAATATAATACACCTACACTATATTGAGTGTAAATCCTCTACAACAAACCATGTGAATTGAAAAAGCGAAAACAATATTGTAATATATTTTTACTACTATTGTAATATACTTCTTGAACCTACATTCTGAATGAATAGTTATAGGAGAAATTTGGTGATAAATATATTTCATGTTAAATGTTTTTATTTTTATTGACATATATATCAAAGTATCTTTTATCCCCTTTCTTATTTTTTGTATTGTTTTTTTTTTTGGGTTTAATATTTGTTTTCCGAACTACAATAAGTTTTCTTCCACCCAGGCTTCTATCAGTTTTGACTTGGGCCATAAAAAGAGGGCCATAGGCCCAAATATGATATGGACTTGGTATCATTGGACTAAGAGAGAGACTAGGGTTAGGGTTTATGAGTTGCGTTATCTTCCTTTCAACATTTACATCAATCTTTCCACTCGTTCCCACTTCGCACTCACTCTCGTTTGGAACAATGGTAATTTCTCATCCCCTCTTTTCTAATTCCTTGATTGCTTTTGTTTCTTCTTCCATCATTAAAATATGTCATTTAAATTAAACTATAATTTTTTTTTCTCTCATTTGATTCCCTTATTCTTCTGCAATACAAATTATCAAATGAAATGTTATTATTTTTATTAATTTCCAATGTATGAATGTTATTCTTGTTAGAAAGACAATTTCTAAGTCGATTTTATGATGAATTATTAGATGCTAAGAAACTCGCTGAAGTTAAATTTTACAAATAATCTTGGTGAAAATGTAACACTTGAATAATTGACTCGTTAAGAGGGTTTTAAGCAAGAGTGTGCAATTTTATACTGATGAGGATGTAAACACTGAATTTATATTTAGGAAAGAGATCAGTGTTTTCTATTACAATTTAGATTGTATTTGATTTGTGATATTTTGTGGATTTGTTGTATAACCATTAATTTTATCAAATTGAGTTGCACAAGTTATGTTTTTAGTTTAATTGCTTATGTAATGATTTGTCTAACTGTTTTTTAGTTTTTGAAATATCTTTGCTGCTACAATATTATATATGCCAATTTTTTCTCACAATGTGTGTGGTGTCCTTTTTAGCCTAAGCAAATCCACGAGATTAAGGATTTCCTTCTCACTGCTCGAAGGAAGGATGCAAGGTCGGTGAAAATCAAGAGGAGCAAGGATGTGGTTAAGTTTAAGGTCAGGTGTTCCAAGTACCTTTACACACTCTGTGTGTTTGACGTAGAGAAAGCTGATAAATTGAAGCAATCACTTCCTCCAGGTCTGTAATGGGATATGCATTTTTGAGATTTTATATTTATTTAAGCATGCAATATCCCTAGTTCAACTGTGTATACATATGTCAATTGTAAGATATCTACAACACATTGCAGAAACCAAATTTTGTACCATTAAAAAAATTTTAGAAGTATATTGGTTAACCATTAGCAATTGTTAAATGTTGACATGTCTTTCCTTTTCCGAAATTCAGATGGATTAATGTATGCTTTCATTAGTTGCTCAATTTGTGGTATGTATAGTCTTATCATTTTGTGCCTTAACTAACAATGCTCTTGTTGTTTTCAGGTTTGAATGTTCAAGACCTGTAAAGTAAAGGTTCTGGGTGAGAAACCAAGAAGACTAGGAGAGGCATTTGTTTTGTTCTTGTGATATTTGTTTCTCTGTAATTGAAGTTTGAGATTTTGAGTTGGTATTGAATCGAGTTCATAGCTAGGTAATGATTTTGGTAATGAAAAGTGAAATATTTTTATATCTTATGGAATAATTTATTGCCGCCTGACTAAAAGCTCTAATTTATCTTCTATTTTATTTTACCTTATGTTTTTGTGTTTCTGTGATGATGTTTGGAATTTTGATGATCGAGAAGTGGAAGAGTTGATCAGATTACAAATAATTGACTAGTTTTATAAATCAATTTTAAAGGGGGTAATTGACAAGTAGTTTTCTTACTGCCAAATAATTGTTTTCTAACTGGCACATATTGTGGGAGGAGAAAATGAAATTTTGGCAGCAGCATTCAAGTAATAAATAAAAATGAATAGACTCGAAGGCTTTCTTTGGAGTGAATTGTCCCTAAAATATATAAAATTTAGTAGAAACAAATGGGGAAACTAAAAGGTACTTTGAACAAGTGCCATGTAAATTTTGATTGGATTTGAATGATGCTGTTGGCTCCGTATGGGAGAGGGTTGGGTCATGATGTTGGATTTCCTTACATTCGGAGATATCTGTCTTTTAGATAAACCTTAGTTATTTTGAAATATTAGTTTTGAGTTACATAGATGAATACCTTTTTTGCAGGATTTACACCTTCGTGCTACCATAATCAGTATAAATGGATAATCATAAATCCAGTGTATTAATTAATACCAATAAAACATACTAGTTCAAGACTGCTATGTGGCAGTGTAGTTTTGGACCTTGCCTAACTTTGATTAAAAATGTGCTACTTTGAACACAAAATGTTGGACAACTTTTTTCTTTTCTAAAACCAATTTAGTTTTGTCAACCCAATTCATAACCAGTTCCAAAATAAATTTATAGACGAACAAATTTCCTTTACTATTTTGAAACTGCGAACGGAAGTTCTGAATGCCTTAATGGTCGTGAGGTACTTGCACAAAATTTAATTCTTGAATTTGAATACTTCCTTTGGTCCATATTACATGAAGAAAAATAAAAAATACGAATGAACTTATTAATATTATTTATTTGAATATTTTTACAGATATATCCCTAAAAAAATGAGACATGAAGTCTACTTTAAAATACAAACATTAAATAATGATCTCAAAATATTTTAATTTTTCTTATAATTGGAATTGAAGGTACGGTAGCCCGTACTTCAATAAATCAAGTGAGGGAGTAGTTGCTCATCGAATTTTCACATGAAAATATGCATGAAAATTAAGACATCCACACCATTCCATTGAAGTACATATCAATAACATGTGATAAAATTCGAGTAAATTATCATTTAGGCCTTTACAATAAATCAAATTGATACTTCAAATTTACGATTTCATCAACTATTTAATATTAGTAAGTATAATACTCCACGGTATATAATAAAATTAATACATAATAAAATATGATAACAAACGAATATAGAAGAAAACAAAAAAATGACGCACCATTTAGGCTATAAATCAAATCAC
The DNA here is from genome assembly GCA_037974875.1 of Cicer bijugum. NCBI lineage: Eukaryota > Viridiplantae > Streptophyta > Magnoliopsida > Fabales > Fabaceae > Cicer > Cicer bijugum. The sequence continues at coordinate 3,664,349 of JBBPBT010000629.1, read as the reverse complement.
ATTAATTATATGAACACTATAACCATTAAATAACTTCAATAAAAAAAATACTATACTAACAATATAACTTAAGATTTCAAAGAGATAAAATATTTAACTATAATTGCAGAGTCCTCTTTTCGAGAAACTCTTCCAAAAATAAGCGTATACCACTTTCAGTGTGACACGCACACGGTATTCTTTAGTAAAAGGCGAAAGAATAGTTCGCTATGTGCTTATCACATGGTTCCGTGAAGATCAATAGCTTGAGTTGTTTTAATTTATAGGAAGAGCAGGATACGTTTATTTCTACACTAGCGATGTGGGCTTCAGTCACAATATAACACGCTCAACATATCTCTTTTTTTGTTGTGCCTCCGAAAGCAAAAGCCTCTCCTTTCCCATTCACTTATCCACCTATTAGCAATTTCGCACTGAATATTTATTCAATATTTCATTGATTTCTAATCTGAAAATTAATTTTGACAAAACAATAAACTATATTTACAATGAAAAAAAACATATCAGAAAATGATGGTTTAAAACTTAAAATCTTTAACAACGTCAATTTTGCATAACCTCTCCTTGTCTACTTTCTTTCCCGTTTTCTAACATCTTATGATGAGAAACATAGCTAACATCAACAACATTGTCACCACTAACATAGACTACCTTGAAAATATCATACTTCATGTCGATCGAAAACCTTTCAAGATAAGGCATCATCCATTTCTTATGGTCTGAGTTAAGAATCCATGAGTAACAAAAATGTAGAGACTTCCACACATGAATGCACACAATTATTGGTTTACTTTGTCCTTTCAAGCAAAGGCCTGAAGCTATTCCTTCCATTTTCGAAAAGCGACAGCGGAAAAGAGCGAGCATGGCGTAGGAAAGGTCATTAAGGTCATTGCTACTACTTTTTGTTACTGCTGAGTTGATGGATATTATGTCACCAGTTGAGAATTTTGCAGTTGAAGAGCCATCTCTTGTGTCTCCAGCATATGCTTCAAGGAAACTATGTTCAATTAACAGAGACATAGTTGATGCCGTGGTTAACATTGATTTCTGTAAAGTTAACAAAAAGTTATATTAGAATAATTACAATCAAGGGGAAAATTGATTTAGTTACAGTTTACAATTTGTTGTGTTTAATTATTGAACACCAACAAAATGTAACAGCACATCACAGTATCACATTAAACATACATCAATAGTTAGGATCAAACTTACAAGAGTTGAAGTTAGGAGTTCTTTTTCCTTAAGGGATTGCTTTTGCCATGCTCCATACCATATGATCTGATAACATGAAACAAAAATTCAGCTCAATGAATAGTTAAATAAATATAAAACCAATAAAAATTAGCACCAACACAGAACAATTATTGTGAGATAGACATGTGAAATGAAAGTGAACAAAGACAACAATTTTTTACCTGAACTGAACAATAAATAAGTCATTAGTGTATTATATACTTGACAATTGAGACAGTTAGTTTAGTATAAATTTGTAAAATTGGAAATTAGAGAAAGCAATTAGTTACCGTATTTCCATGGATGCTTCTAAATATAGAGCTTTGAAGACAACCAAGGCTTTCAGTAGTTAAGGAAAAGAGTTTGAGTCCATGAACAAGATCATCTACAATCACAACTGTTGGCTTGAAAACAAAGAAGCTTATGTCCAAATTCTTGTTGTTAAAAGACACAGAACATGCCATCCTCTTGTTTTTTCTATGTTATTTATCTTTCAAATTGTTTCTTAGTCTTTCAAAGCTCATCTCATTAATATTTGTAATATATTAATGATATTTTTGCCTTTGAGAGTGTTCAAATATGAGAAGCAAACCCATAAGACACGGTTGCTTTCTAGAATGATTCAAAGAAATTGACTTTGGTGTTACGGAATTCAACTGTTGTTTCTTTCCTTCTGGTTGGTCTTGTTTTTGTTTCTTTTCTTTGTACATATATAAATAAATAAATAATACTCTATGAGAAATAAAATATAAATAAAACTAGTATTTAAAAAGTTAGTGTATACAACTAAAAATTAAGATTAGATATATTCATTTTTTAAATATTTTTTATTTTTTTCATTACAAAGCAGTATATAATTTTAGTAGACTTGACATAAAGAAGGGTCACTTGCTTTGACTTGTTCAACTTCATGTTCACGGCTAATTGTGGCAAAGACAAAAATGTTCTACATCTATGAAATTTCTCGTAGCATCTAGAATGGTTTTTGTTATATTATTTTTTATTATAGTTTCTGGAAGAAAAGTGTTAGAATTCGATTTAACTTGACCAAATTTTTGTTACTTTACAATTCGGTTGGACAAACATAGTATTAAACATAATATAGATAAAATATGGTGAAAATATTTTGAAAAACAAGAACAATTAACTTACTATAGATTTAAATGTCGATTATGACTAGGAGTGAGAATAGGTCAAGTTAGATTGGCTTTGAAAGGTCAGAGTCTGACCTACTATTTATTTTTTAAGTCTAAATTTGTCTTCGGCCTATCATAAGTTTTTTTTTGTCTGGTCTGACCTGAAAGTCTTATTCACATTTAAACATTTAAATGTTCTATTAATACCACATAATGTTCTCCACATATCAATATCAATGTACTTATTTATATATATTAAATAAAAAATAATTTGTTTAACAAAATAATTTTATAAAAATCTGAAACAAATATTCTTTAAACACTAAAAAGTAATTTTTGATGTCAAATAATAGATTTTTGTTTTTCTGAAACAAACGCACCTATTATTATCTCTTAAACAAATACAGAACAATTATTGATTGACTTATTGAACGACTACCGAATATAGAACGATTACTAAATATAGAATTGTTACCAAATATGCGAGTACTGAATAATGAAATGATTAATAAATGATTGTCTAATTCATAGAATTTAAAATAAGAAATAATATTACTAATATAATAATAAAAAATAGTATAATAAATAATAAAGTATATATAGATCAGTCTCTCAAATCTAATAAGTTTTTTTTATAAGTTTGAGTCTGACCTATTTAAATAAATAAGCTTTAAAAACTGAGTATAACTTTTTTATTAAATAGACTAAACCATATCATAAATAGGTCAGGTCTTGACGGATGACCTAATTTATTCTCATTCCTAACTATGACTTTGTTTAAGAGTTAACAACGAAAACGAAAGAAAATTAGAGATAAATCTTTTGCATTTTATTTAAAAGGATATCTTTTGAGATGATAAAAGAAAAATAATTATAAATAATATTTTCTTTATTTTCAAAGTTTTTTAAAGAGAGGAAAATGAAAAAAAATTCATAATTCTTCAAATGATATTCACTATATTTTTTTAGCCAGTGTTGGAGGAATTTTTATCAAGTGAAGACAAATATATTTCAATATAACTAGATCATCGTAGAAGACTACTCTCTCTTTCCTTTACCCTTGTCCTCAAAGTCTTTGCCTCCAAACCTCTTTTCCTTCGTTTCACAATCAAGAAAGCCGACCATAAATCTTTCGGTCTCCTTCGTTCTCCTTCATTCTCTCTGATGGAAACTCCCACATAAAAAATTTTTGAAGGAGAGAGGAGAAGGATAAAAATAGAGAAATACATTTTGTTTGATTTTTCGACAACACAAATTATTTAAAAAAAAATTAATTTTAATTAAAAATAAATTAAATTTAAAATTATTTATATTTTATATATAGATAATATTTTGAGTCAAAACTACTAATTCTAACTTCAAGTTAGAATCAATTTCAAGTTAGAATCAACCAAACATTTTGAATCAGCATGCGAGAAGGTTCAGAATGCACATAAAAAAACAGTAGATTTGGCGACAGCAAAATAGACGAGACTAAAAGAAAAACAGTGGGAAATACTCAAATGTGTAGTCGACCATTTATTGTTTATGACAATCACTTTACGATTGAAGATACATCTCTTATCGGATATCAGTGGCGCATAAAGTGACCCTGCAAAATAACCATACGATATGGTGGATTCTTTATGCCTTAAAACTCACTGCTATCCAATTTTTTCCCGAATTTTGCAATAAAAAATTGTTCTAGTACACAATAATATAATAATTTATCAGTGTCACATCCACAAATCCCGCCTTCTAGCAAAACTGTCAATTCTTGGGATTGCTGTAGAATCCGAGCATCTTCTTTAAATATATTATTAAGGCTTCCAACGAATCTAATTAAGATCAACTGTATATGGTACACATTGTTACATGTTTTACCCTGCAAGAGAATGATAGCACAAATTAAGATTTAATATCGTTAATATTCAGTGAAACTGAAAGTCAAGATCGGCTACTAATAAAGGAATAGAAGGGGACGAGAAAAGGCATTATGTCATCGCTTGTCAGTATTAATATAAGGGTGTGTTGTTTTAAGATGCAAAAAACTAGAGCTTATATTACCTCATAATGGTTAGGGACCACAAAAATACAGAGCCAGGAAAAGTGCAGGGTCACTTATTTACACTCTAAACCGCAAATTATCTTTGAAGCAAACATGATTAAGTGAAAGTGTAGTTTCTTATAGTAATTGAAAATTATCTTTTATCCTACTCAGTTTTCTCCACACCCAACTTCCTACCTATTCACTATTCATCTCCATATACAAACACACCCTCTCAACATCACTCCACAATTATTAATGCATATTTTACAAAATAAACCAAAAATAATACAAAACAAAAATCTGAAAATATTATCTCATGAAAAATGAGACATCAACAAAAATGCATGCAGCAGATCATGTCATGATGAGGAATTCACATCCTACTTCTTGGTGTACTGTTCTTGATGACAAAAAAGTAGATTTGGGTCCAAAGGGATTTACCTTTCCTTACTATAAGTTTATGGGGACTCTCAAACCATCATGGGAAAGCTGCACCGGAATTCCTTCCCTAAGCACAATCATAGAAGAGTTAACTCTCATTTTCTAAAATCTACAACATACCATAGGAGTACAAAGATAAATATTACATTTACATGATCATGCTACTATCAGATTGTTAGGTCAATTATTACTAAATGTATTAGCAACAGTAAATACTTTACAAATGGATACCTTCTGGACCATTCTGCCAAAAACTCATTGTCCTTGTGGTGATCAAACTCATGAGTCATTCCAATCAAAAGGGTTTTCTTTGGACACAACCTCTTCACAGTTTCAAGAGTCTGTAAAATTACCAATTAATAACAGTTCACCTCCAGTGAGATAGTGTAATTATCAATTGGCAAAGTTGAAAACAAACCTGTGGGAAACAAAGGTGAACGTTATGTGATCCAGTCTGCAATGACACAAAAAACGAAGAGACAAAATGTTGGATAATTCCACCGATTAGGTAGTTTAAATGGTTGGTTAGAAAACCATAGATGATAGGATATAAACAATAGGGAGAAAAAAAAAACAAGAGGCTTGTCTTTGGTTTTAGAGTGGAAATTGGAATGAGAGTCTAGGTTAATTGAACATCTGGAACCAAAAAGGTTAGTGTCATTTGCACTATCCTCGTCTTTTGTTCCTCATTTATTATCTTGTATTAGAAAACAGAATACTGAAAACGGAATCCAATACAAAGAACTACCGACCCTATACAAAACATCTGAAAACAGAACTACTGACCCTATACAAAGAATCCAATATTAGAAGATCCAATTGTCCAGCTCCACTTTTCGAAATGACTGAAAAAAGGAAATTATTGCTAAATGTTAGATGTCAAAAATCATAAATCAACTGAGGGTTTTCTTATTATGTATAGACACCTAAAAAATGAGACATGTCTTCTAGGACTGAAGATGTTTTGGCAATCTAAAAAGGAATTAGTCCTGTCCAAATTACAACAATGACAACAACATACTTTAAATTACAACATGATATGTCATTCTTTTTTCGGTCAATAGATAAATAACAAAACCCCATTAATGATAAAACAAACATATAAGTCATCTCATAACACACTTATAGTCCAAATTTTTGAGAAAGCACGGAAGAAAAGCATATGTCCAAGCATGAAGGTAAGGTAATTCAAATCCTACCATACTCTGTACTCGCAGGAATCCTTGAAACATCAGATATATATGCCACCCTACTTTTCTCACCAAAAAGAAAGCCTAAACAGATGTAATCCTCTCCATGCATTACCTACATCCACACAAAAACAGTGAAATCCTCGTACAAAAGGGGTATTGTGTTCTTAACATAAGGACAAAAGATAGTGGCAAATAACTGGTAAAGGAGTGAATTTTAATCCTGATGCAAAAAATGGTTGATTGCAGTCGTCCTTAATAATGTTCCAAGCAATCTGAGCTACCCTTCGAATTTCTTGTCCTTCCTTGCGTTTTTTCTGAACCAAATAAGGAAACTTCTCTTCTATGCTGTTGCAAAGTTTTGAAACATGAATTCAGCTACTTGAGAGCATAGGATGGCCCATAAAATCAAAGAATAGGTGCATTACAATTCATGCTGAGATAGGAGTCACATTCTAATGTATGGGCTAAGTGATCAACGCATATACTCAAATATATAACTGGTTTGCTAGACTTGTTCTGCTCAATTTGATTTTAGGATACGTTTTGGTTTGGCTTTTGTTTTTACTGGTTTCAATTGGCTATTGTTACCGGTTGTGCTTACTGCTTTTGATTTGGGACTTAGTATTGAATTTTTTTAGTACTCCTTGTACTCTTACAATTAAAAGAACTTTTCATTTTGCTTATAAAATAGTCACATTGTAATCAAAACCATTTCCCCAAATATACATGCATCTCAGTTCAGTGGTTGGGAAGTGCAGACAGCACACTGGTTTCATATCAAAGACTCATACAGTTGCAATATTGCACATAATTATCCTGGGACAGCAGCAGAATTATATCATCTATATCAAAAAGTAAAAATTAAAGAGCAATACCTTTTAACAGATTAACTATCATAATAAGTGATTCGATTAGCTGAATTTTATTGTTAATGAATTTATCTAGGACGCAAATTCTATACCAGAACTTATAGTTTAAGCAAGTAATATAATTAATTTTAACGGTAATGGTTCTGATACTATTTCTGAGACTATCTGATAGTTCGGGTTACTTTGTAAGGCCTTATAATCTTAAGACATGTTTGTGTAGGTTTTGAGAATAGAGGGAAGGTGCATATAATTCAAGCTAATTAAATATCAAAATAAGCAACAATCACTAGAGGTACCTATCCATTGAATGCTGGCTCAAGTAGATGGGGGTGGGATCAATATCATTTGTAGGACTGAAAGGCTGCACAGCACGTATATCATCCAATCCAAGAACTGCATCAGCATGTTCATGAGTCAAAATAATCTGCAACTCAACCAAGCAATAACTTATTCTTTATTCTCAAAGAATGAAAATTTCAGGTCAATACAAATTACAAGGAATGTAATGTAGACAAAAGGAAGAAAAACTAGGCTAAAAACAAATTGTAAACAATCCATGTTCTTCAATATCATGGATCAGTAACAATTACCATACTTCATTACTTATGATTCATTTATATCCGCTGTTTTCCCTAAAATGAATTTCTTCCCTGGGGCTGGGAGAATGTAAAATTTTCTGTGCGACACTTATTTTTTATGTGCCTTTACATAACATAACCATAGAATCAGATTACACAATGAGCTAATGGCAACTAAAAAATTTAAGGGGCTCAACTCCGGTTATCGACATTCTCACAGTATGTAACATACACAGATTTTATTTCTATTTTGTTAATTAGTAGTGGTACAATCATTGCTTTGTCTGCTCGCCTTACCAGTTTTATTACCTAAATAGAAATGACAACATTACCGAGTGTTTCCTTGTTTAAGAAATATTTTAATGCTTTCATCACGGCCCTTCTCTTTCTCTTCATGGAATACCCTAAATACTTTTTACCAGCATACATCTGAAATTAAATGTCTTTTGACTTGTTGGACTCATTTGAAGACTATGGGCTAATAATAATAATGTATTTTTACAGATCCTTATAACATTATCAAAAATAACTATGAAGTAAAATTAATTTGAAGTGAAAATCTTGACACAAATTTAAAATTTTGGAATTGTTGACGCGTGAGTCGTGACTAAGAGGTCATGGATTCAAACTCTTATTTCAGCATTGTATTGAACACATTGATTTCACTAGCATTTGCATATATCAGTAGGGGTGAGTCACTAAATTAAGTTTAATACAATAAGAAAGTTAAATCTACATTAAAATTTGAACATAAAAACGTTGAGAAACCAACTCACAGAATCAATTCTTGGAATCCGATGGGAAACAAACCATCTAAGCACAGTCTCCCTGAAGGTCTTCCCAACATCAATCAATATATAGTTGTGATTGTCATTGCTTTCACAATAATCAATTAATAGTGATGTATTGCATCTGCAAATTTATAATAAAAATGAAAAGATAATTTATCAAGAAAACGATGGATGATGATAACTAAGGAGTTTAAAGAGGATGCATTGGACCTGTAATTAGGGTTTTTGTCGGGAGGGATTGACAATGACTGAACGCACACGTGACAGGGAGGATCGGAGGGCTGGATGAGACACATTACGTTGGGAACCATGCTGGAGCAGCCTGTTCCGAGAAAGATCAACGCCGATTCGGTAGGAGTGGTTCCGTCGTCAGAGCCATTGGAAGTGGCCATGCCGTCACCGCAGATCCAGAAGAGAGGAGAGAGAGAGAGAGAGAAAGATAGAGAGAGAAGAAGAAGATGTTAATATTATTGTGCGCAGATTCGGACCCGCCAAAATCAACGGCTTTCCGCAATTGCACACTTCTCCTCCTCCCAATACTATTATTTTGATTTTAAAAAAATACTATCATTTTCGGCTCTTTGTTACTTATTGAGTTATTATAAAAAAAACTTGATTTTGTCGTTTAATAATTTTTAAATTATTTGTTATAAATTATTTTAAAAAGTAAAATTTATTAAAAATCAGTTAATTAAAATGATTTTTTACGAGAGGTTATTTAAAATAGCTTGTCATTTAAAATAATTTTTCATTGTTTTAAAATTTTTTAAATTTTTTTAAAGTTATAATATATAAATGAAAGTTTATTATTTTTTTTAATGTGATTATCTTAAAAAAATAAGGTGTAAGAAATCAAATTTGCTTCTTAACTCTTCTTTATTTTGCAAAATCCCATCTTACTTATATTAGAGTGCTGTTGAATATTTTTTTTCTTTCTTCTTAAAGTAATTATGTTATGTCTCAATGTAATTACATCTTGAGTTGTTCACGCATTGTGAGACAGGATACTTGCTCAATTGTATAAACGTTTACAAATGTAAAAAAATTAACTTAACATGCAAAGTTATAAAGGAACGAGAGAAATAAATAAATTAAAATGAAATGATCAAAAGTATAATTTTATTTAATAAATAAGTGGTCATCAATTTTTTATAAAAAATAAAATAAAATAAAAAGCAGTACAATCCCATGGATATTATTTCATGGTCCATTTCCTTATCGTTTTCTTTAGAAGGATTCATATATTTGTTTGTTGTTGTAAAAGACACAAAACCAACCTCGTGGTGTTGTTGTGGAATGTGCCAAATCAGTTATACATATTCATTGGCAACTTAGTAGATAAGTTTATTGTTAGTTATTATTCCTACAAAGGCTTCTTAGATATCCACCTACTAAACATTTCAAAACATTCTTTAGGCTTGTACTCGGGAGCTGTGTGTCCTCCACCCTGAAAAGTTGATCAATCAATAATAAAGAAACTAGTCAAGATTGTTTGTGCATGATTATATCAATTTCAAATTAAATAATTCCCCTAACTCTAGATTTTTAGACAAATTGAGCGTATATAGCGAAAAATGACATGTCAAAAACCAATTTGACCGAATAAGAAAGAAAACAAACATCTACGTCCTTTAAAATTAACGCTTGCTACCATATAGATTGATACGACCGACCAAGTTAAGACACATCAACAAAGGGTTACACAATAGCTAACTGACTTGGTTAAGGCAAGCCAACATATGATTTTTATAGGAGTTGGTCGATTGAGCATTGTTGGTTATTACCTTAAACTCCTCCTAGAAAGTCGAATAAGCGTTAGAAGATATAGGGTGACACATTTTACACTCATCTAGTACGAACGAATATATAATTCAAAAAGTAAGTGACACTTCATCCATTCGTCAATCCTAAAGGAAGGAGTCTTGGGAAGATCCTGAGTTAACCTAACATACTTTGGACTGCCAAAGGAATGACCAATTACCCACTAGAATCGTCTATATAAAAGAAAGAAATTTAGGAAGAAAATGATAGTTAAGACATAAACCGTGTAATTTTTCTTTTTGTGACTTTCTCTTTAATTTAATCCTAAAAGTTCAAAGAGAGTTCATTCTTTATATCTCATAATTATATATAAGGACATTAGTCAAGTGAAATAGGTAGCAATTAAAAAAGAAAAAACTTACCTTCACAGTTGCAAATGTCATCTTATTGGAGTAAGTCCTTTTATATCTAGACTTAGAAAAAAATTAAAACAAATATTAATTGAACTTGGTCATTAATGCAGCATGGTTATTATACATATAACTACAATTATATAAATGTAAATACCCTGCAACTTGGTCATTTGTACGCCATTGTCTCCAATCATCCACAATGGAATAGTTTAAAGATCTTATCCATGCTTGTGTCGCCAAAAATGGAACTGTCATGTCATGATCGCCACTGATAAAAATATACAAAATCTATTTGTCACAAGAAATCATAAAAGTAGTTCATTAGTAATATCTTATGCAATATATTATTAACATATAGAAAAAAGTTATTGACCTGTAAATTAGTGAACGGTAGCCTTTTCTACTGAGATTTACATGATAATCGTAGCTATTAGGAACATCACTCTTGCGAGGTATATCATAGGTGCAACGATGCCATTTCCCAATACTTCCCTACACAATTGCGCGAATGTGGAGAAAAAATAAGAAGGAAAAAAATGTGAAAATCTGCTATACAAAGTTAGAAAATTATAACTTTGATATATACTCAATTCGTTCTAAAATATAATAAAAAACAGGTCAAAAAAATTAAAGTATTTACCTCAATTTTCTTTAACTCATTTTTTCATTTATATTTTGAGATAGATAAAGTGTATATCAACTATATACCTTACGCACGTGCAGTGCTGTGCGAACATTATCATCATTGGCCCAAAGACCGCAAAGGAAATATGGATAACTCTAACGGTGGAAAGGAAACAAACATAAAGTTAAAAATATATATATATATATATATATATATATTTTGAGGTTTATATATACATATAATGAAACAAATGGTATATTTAATAAGATTATCATTGCATTGCATAAAATTTAATATATGAAAAGGAAACATTAAGCAAATACTCTCTTTGAGATTAAATATAAATAAAAATATATTTATAAAGTTAATGTATATGATCTAAAAATTTAGTCATACATTAATTTTCTAAATATAATTTTTGTTTATTTTTCATTTCATAAAAAATATCTCTTATTCGATAAGACAAACATGAAGATTACTCGACAGTATAAGGGCGGCAAGTTGAGATTTGTATTGAGAAACTTGGAGGGATATTTCTTAATTAGAGATCTCCTTGGAGCCTCTTCAACATCAAGCCACTCACATAGAGGGTCTAAAATATGTGCTGTATTGAGTCCTGATGTAGCCTGTGGAAAATAGAAGAGTGGTGTTCACTTTGTGATTGTTCATTTGACAATAAATTCTACTCGTGAAATTTGATAAAAAAGGATATAAGAAACCAAAAAAAAAGATGGATGCATATATTTACCTCATCGAATGAGCTGATATCTCTGGAACATAGAACATTTTTGGTCTCTACATTTACATAGTCTCCATGACAATTTTTTTGCAGTGACTGAAAAATATTAGAGATCGATTAGCATTTTAATTTAGTACTTTGCATCTTTGATAAATCTTTCTTTTTTCAAGTTCTCAACATTTAAAACAATTTCAAAAAAAAAAAAAAATCAACTCCTAATCAAAATACGTTAAATAGTTAAATTATTAAAATAACACTTAATCAACTATTGAGAAATTATAATTCTATTACCTCGTATAGTTCATCAGATATGAGTCCCATTCCATGAGCAAAAGGAATTACATAATTTTTTTCGTTTCTAGTTGTTATAGGATTTCCCAACAAATATCCCTGAAAAAATATCATTTGATAATTTATCCGGAAGTTGTTGTATAACAACTTGATCAATTTAGAAGGCGTTATAGCCAACTATTTTTTTCTTCATATGATGCACAATTTGTTTGATCAAATGCAGATTTACTACCTGAGCAAATGAGTAGTATGTGATTTGAGTGTTAAGGGGTCATAATTAAGTTCAAACCTTTGTTTTATACTAGACAAAATTAAAAAATTTCATTACTTGCATTTTTCACATATTAATTACAACATACTTTATACATTTGTATACAGTGTACTTTATTGAGCAAGTTGAAAGAGTACATTCCAAACACAAGAGAGTGATCCCTTAAAATGCTAACCTGGAGATTAATCCATGGTTGGACCCCTTTTTTATTTCCTGCACATAAAGGAATATGTGAATAATTAAACTTGCAATATACAAAAAAATCATTAGTGAAAATAGGCCGGTGTGCACTAGCTTCTACATGTAGATTAAATCGTTCGACAAAGATCTATGATCTAACCTATAAAGGATCTATGTTCGACCAAACTTTTTTTCAAATGAAAAGTACCAATTTTACCATACATAATTGAGCCATGAAGTTGTACCTTGTACAATTTCGTGAACAATTACTGGAACAGGAATGCCAGAGTATGAATCACCACCAATGTAAACTTCATTTGATTGAAATTTTGGATGATCAACCAACCACTACAAAAAATTATAACATAGTTATCATTATTTTATTGCTTAAGAAAAAAAAAGTGATTATTTTGATTTTAAAGCAATAGAGCTTGGATGAATACCTTTCTGAGAAATTGATGAGTTTGGTGAACTAGTTTCCAGTCGCTTCGTTGAGCAGCAGACTCTGTTCTAGCATAAGTGAAGCCAGTGGAAACAGGCAAATCTACAAATATAATGTTACTCACCTACAAAGAAAAATCATTATAAACACCATTAAATAAATATATAACTTGATAAGGCAAAAAAACTGGATTTAAAACTGCCACCTTTGTCCATGAATGTGGCCTCACGATCAGATTAGGCAAGCTTCCATTGTATTCTTCCTTTTTAAACTCAAGTGGACCTGCAATATCTCAAGTTTCAATTCTTTTGCCTAACTATCTTGTTACTTGCAATGTAGACACTTAAATCTAGTTCTTATATACTCTCTCTAGCTATTTTTGCTTACACATATAATATCACTAGTTTTCAATGTCTATTGATCTTCCCAAACTTATTTTGAAGGTCTTTCCAAGAAAGATGGATTATAACTAGAAATCTTCACCAATGATGAGGAGTACATGAGGAAGGAGGTTGAGAGAAAGAGAAATGTAAAAAATAAACTAAAAATAGATGTGATAATTATCATATGAACAATCTTGTGAAAATATATCAAGAATTTCCCTTTACTTTTAGAAAATGTTTCTATTATCATTTCATGGTTTCAACATCAATTATAAAACTTTCATATTATTATCACTATGTTTCTTGTATTTCAATATTTTATCTAAGTAGAGCATAAACTTCAAATACTTATTGTAAGACTATAGAAAAGTCATGAACAATTAGAAAGAAAGAAAAAGTTGCAATTAGTTACCTATTTCAAAGACAAGGCCAGACAAGGCAGAGCAACCAGGTCCACCAGTTAGCCAAAGCATAAGTGGATCCTTCTTTGGATTCTTCTCTGACTCAATGAAGTAGTAAAACACTTCCACATCCTCTCTTTCACCCACTCCTACATACCTAATCAACAAGTATATATATGAAATTATTTAATTAATAATTTTTCCATTTTTTGTGATATTTCAAAATTCTCAACGCTAAGTCCCATATCGTTAAGTGAAAAATGTAAACCACTTCACCTATCTATATAAAAACCTCTACATAATATTTTGTTTGTTTTGCAACCTAAATTATTTCCCTGTTGCCATTTTTTTATCTAAAAAAGTTACTAACCCGGTTTCAAGCACAAAAGGAAGGGGTCCTTGGAATCCAGGAAGAAACTTTACTATGGAGCCACATGTTGCAAGTTGAAAGGAAATATGTGATAATAAAATAAAAACCCAAAAAAGAGCACTCCCATGAACGAAATTTTGAGTACCATAACTTGAACTAAACTTTGCCATTTAGTTTTAATGTCCGCTATCTTTTGGGTCTAAGAATTTCGTCTGTTTCTAATAGAAGACTCTAGTTCTTTGATGTTGTCGTAATTTTGTCTTATCAACGAATAAACTAGTAGTAGTAGTTAATAATATATGAAAAGTTGGAAACGCAACGTTGATTAGTCTATCGATACTATTAATGACAAAAACTAAATTAACCACAAAACAAATGCTGATACATGCTTATTATTTTGTTATACAGTGTAATTTGTAAAAAGGTATATTATGCTAGTAAACTGCTATATATATCCATGTCATGATTGTCGAAGTGAAACGAAGGTTACTATTGCGTGACAAGTATGCGATTTGTGTTTTTTTAAAATCTATTTTCTTTTTAAATTTAAAATAAATGAAATTTTTTATGGTAATTAATTAATATAATTGTTATATCTTAGTTTGAATGTGTATCAAAATTTCTAACTTAATAATATCGATATTTGTTAAATTGAATTAAAATTTAAGAATGAAATCATAATTTAGAATTGAGATGTGGTGAGAAATCATTAAGACAATTGGCTAATTTTTCAATAAATTGAGCACTGACAAGTTGAAAAAATCTAGGTTGATAAAACAAATGACAATGATGTTTGTTGTTTCTTATTTCCTTGCTGAAATTCTTATTCAGCTTTTTGATCGTGTTAAATGGAAAGTGTAAAGACACTGTTAAAAAAATAGTAGAAAAAAGTCACAAGAAGAAGAAAAAAAAAGTTAGTATGGAGCAGTTTTTTTTTCTTTCTTTTTTATATAGAAGAGAGTTAATATATGAAAGAATTTTTTTGTAACCACTAAGAGTAGATTTGGAGGAAAAAGTAGACTACATTAAATATGTGTATCTTCTTTATTAATGTTATAGATTACAGACGATGTTTGTTACAAATCTTACTACTTTGTATTGATTTTTGATAGGATATTTAATATTTTATTTCAAAGAGTGTTAAAGAACTAATTCCTACATTGCTAATTGAGACAAGTTCTTCTCGTCCTCCATGTATATTCTTATTCTCTTTCTCCATCTATATTAAAAAATATGTATTAAAAAATATATTATTAATATTATTCGATTTTAAAAAAGTTACTTCAAATATATAAGTGGAGGTTTCGAGGGTGTTCCTACACAAGGTTTATATTTTAGGGCACCGATTTTTTTTTACATAAAAATTATATTCACTAAATTTTTCATATAAAATAGAGCTTAATTCATATTTAATTGAATAATTAATGTCAGCTTTTGTTTGAACGTTAAACATAATAAAAGATTATGTTTTTACTTAAAAAACAAATGATTTTTTTTAAGAATAATTATTTAGACATTTTATATTGATCGTAAAAATAAATTATCTTCTTATAATTGGTGTCACAATTTAAATTTATTTATTTTATTTTTTAATGATTGTGGTTCTAGTAAAGAATA
>JBBPBT010000629.1:3617345-3643859 GCA_037974875.1 Cicer bijugum | reverse complement strand
AAGAAAAGGAGGGAAGACTATGGACATTATATATATATATATATATATAAAATTCTAACCATATCTATTTCTGTTACATTAGGATGTTATATAATTCTAACTATATCATATATTGCATTACATTTCAACACACACACTTTGATTCACTACTTTGTAAATAATAGTGATGGCACACAACACTAAGGTGCTTAATTCTTCATCTACAAAATTACAACATGATGAAATTAAAGACAACAAATCCAACCAAAAAGTTCCATTCTACATGCTCTTCATTTTTGCCGATCGTATTGATGTAACATTGATGATCATTGGCATTATCTCTGCCGTGGCTAATGGATTAACACAGCCTTTGATCACACTCATTTTTGGAAAACTCATCAACACTTTTGGCTCCACCGATCCATCACACATTGTCAAACAAGTTTCTAAGGTACATTATATTTGTTGCATGATTTTAATTAGTTTGGTTTCTCATTTCTTTATCTTCAATTCAACTTGGTGCAAATGTACAATTTATTTACGTGTATTCTTGCAATGTTATGCTGAGGTAAAATAATCATCAAGAAAATGAAGCCAAATTCTTGGAACTACAAAGATTAAGTTCTCAATATGTTATCGGATGTGAGATAGATTATAAATTTATAATACTAGTAAGATATATGGGAAAACAAAATTCAAATACTATTATATACTAAGTAGGAATCATGAAAATGGTAATACTATATAATTAATTATATTTTCATCGAAGATGCATGCCTTTTGTGTTATGGAGGGTATATCACTTCACCTTATAGCAAATATACAACTAACAAGTTAAATCATAGTCAGTAATTCAAACTATTATTTTTTTCTTCTTCTCATTTTGACACTCTTATCTAGCGTTACCAAACATTTATGGTGATTTTACACACAGAAAAACATTTATGGTTATATATTTAATTTTTTTTATTAATCAATATCCATGAACAATCCAAGTCTATTTTAAATGCATACATCGTGAATACATAATCAGTAGCTGTTACAACACTTCATTTTCCTCAATGACAATTTCACTCAATTTAAATTACCTAATTTCACAATATATGATTTACTTTAGCCAGGACTGCTATGTCATTTCTTCACAAAAATGTATTTATAGTATTTTATGCTGACATATGATTTTCTTTATTTTCATTGCAAAGTTTGCATGGCATGTACCACATGGTATTTAGCATTTACTATACTTCACTAGTACAAATTGAGATTGTATACACTAAATTATTGCATTCTCTAACGCACTTCAATTTTCAGGTATCTTTGCTGTATGTTTACCTAGCTATTGGGTCAGGAATAGCATCATTTCTACGTAAGATTGTTCTTGTATTCATTCTAGCCGCAATTTAGAACCGTAATTAATGTAACATTCTCATAATAAGGGTCACTTTGTTGCATGCTCCAGAGGTGTCATGTTGGGTGGTGACAGGAGAGAGACAAGCTGCGAGGATTCGTAGCTTGTACTTGAAAACCATATTAAAGCAAGATATTGCATTCTTTGACACTGAAACAAACACAGGAGAGGTGATTGGTAGAATGTCTGGTGACACAATTCTCATTAGAGATGCAATGGGAGAAAAGGTATGCTCCTCTTTTTATGAATACAATCATCACCTTAAATACTTATTTAGTCTAACCTTCAATAATTATGAATACACGGGTATTTTACTAGTTATGATTATGACAGGTTGGGAAGTTTGTTCAACTTGCTTCAACTTTTTTGGGTGGATTTGTGATTGCATTTATAAAAGGATGGCGACTAGCTGTAGTTTTACTTGCATGTATACCTTGTGTTGTCATTGCTGGTGGTTTCATTACCCTGTTGGCTGCTAAAATGTCGAGTCGTGGACAAGCTGCTTATGCAGAATCAGGAAACGTTGTTGATCAAACAGTCGGAGCGATTAGAACGGTAAGATACTTGCACCAATTTTGAAACATTGAATGATTAATTTGAATTTGTAATTGTATTTTATTCATTGTAATTGACTTCAGTTTGAAAATCGATCAGGTTGCATCTTTTACTGGGGAGAAAAAAGCCATAGAGAGTTATAATAGCAAGTTAAAAGTTGCTTACAAGACAATGGTTCAACAAGGGATCATCTCAGGGTTAGGTTTGGGAATTCTTCTCTTGATTGTCTTCTGCACTTATGGACTTGCCATGTGGTATGGTTCCAAACTAGTTGTTGAGAGAGGATACAATGGTGGAACAGTCATTACTGTTATCATGGCTCTTATGACTGGTGGAATGTAAGTGAGACATAAACATTGTTTATCCATAAGATTCAGTTTGCACTTTGTAAACTTTTGATTGGTGTCACAACTGAATTTGATGAACTTTCACTCATTTACAGATCATTGGGTCAGACATCTCCAAGTGTAAATGCATTTGCTGCAGGCCAAGCAGCAGCATATAAAATGTTTGAGACAATTAAAAGAAAGCCTAAAATTGATGCATATGAAACAAGTGGTGTTGTCTTGGAAGACATAAAGGGAGATATTGAACTTAAAGACGTTCACTTCAGATACCCTGCAAGGCCAGATGTGCAGATCTTTGCTGGATTCTCAATGTTTGTTCCAAGTGGCACAACTACTGCTTTGGTGGGTCAAAGTGGAAGTGGAAAGTCAACTGTAATCAATTTATTGGAAAGATTCTATGATCCTGATGCTGGAGAAGTACTTATAGATGGCGTGAACATGAAGAATTTTCAAGTTAGATGGATAAGAGAACAGATTGGACTTGTTGGTCAAGAACCTGTCTTGTTTACAACTACTATCAGAGAGAACATAGCATATGGGAAAGAAGGGGCAACTGATGAGGAGATAACAACTGCAATAACACTTGCCAATGCCAAAAAGTTCATTGACAAGTTGCCTCAGGTGTGTATATAAATATTGCAAACTTTGACACTAGTGCTTCTTGTTTTAGGCTTGTTTCTTTGAGTAAGTTTGATTGAAGTTTAATAATAATTTGGTGTTGTGTTTGCAGGGTCTGGACACAATGACAGGGCATAATGGGACTCAACTTTCTGGTGGCCAAAAGCAAAGAATTGCAATTGCAAGAGCAATACTGAAGAACCCAAGAATCCTTCTTCTTGATGAAGCAACAAGTGCATTGGATGCTGAATCTGAACGCGTTGTTCAAGAAGCATTAGAAAAAATTATGTTAAAAAGGACTACTATTGTTGTTGCGCATCGTTTGACAACTATCAGAAATGCTGACACAATAGCAGTGGTTCATCAAGGAAAAATTGTGGAGAGAGGTTGAACATAAGTGAATCTTTTAGTATGAAAGTCCAGTTTTGTAACATCTTGGAATACTTTATTCACTTTTGCATTCTTCCTTTTTTTTTTGTAGGAACTCATAACGAGTTAATCATGGATGCTAATGGTGCTTATTCTCAACTTATTCGTCTTCAAGAAGGAGAAAAAGAAGCCGGTGGTAGCAGAAAGTCTGAAGTAGATAAGCCAAGTGACAATTTAAATATAGATAGTCACATGGCCAGATCTTCCACTCAGAGAACTTCCTTTGTGAGATCAATAAGCCAAACTTCATCCGTGAGTCTTCGGAATTCCCAATCACTTCGAGGCTTGTCTGCAGAAATAGAATTAACAGATATTAAACAAGGCCAACTTGATAACAAGAGAAAACCCAATAGGGTATCTATAATGCGTTTAGCCAAGTTGAACAAGCCTGAGGTTCCTGTCATGCTGCTTGGAACCATTGCTGCAATAGTAAACGGCGTTGTGTTCCCAATGTTCGGCCTCTTGTTTTCATCAGCCATTAGTGTGTTTTATAAACCTCCAGAACAGCAGAGGAAAGAGTCCAGGTTCTGGTCACTTTTATATGTGGGTTTGGGTTTGGTTACTCTAGTGGTTTTACCCCTGCAGAATTACTTATTTGGGATTGCTGGCGGAAAACTTATAGAAAGAATTCGTTCGTTGACATTTGAAAAGATTGTGCACCAAGAAATTAGATGGTTTGATGAACCTGCAAATTCAAGGTATGTTACAAATGTATTTAACTTCAAGAAAAAATAAAGAAACAATTATCATGTGTTAATCCCTTCTATTCATGAAACTGAAAGAAATGAAATCACGTTACAGTGGTGCAGTTGGTGCAAGATTATCTACCGACGCTTCAACTGTGAAAGGTCTTGTTGGTGACACCTTGGCCCTCATTGTGCAGAACATATCAACGCTCATAACTGGTCTAGTTATAGCGTTCACTGCTAATTGGATTCTCGCTTTTGTAGTTTTGATTGTGTCACCTATGGTCCTTATTCAAGGTTTACTTCAGATGAAGTTTCTTAAAGGATTCAGTGCAGATGCCAAGGTAAGTCCTACTAGAAGCTTTGCCAATTACATTGAGGAAATTATACATTGTAGAAATCATGAGAATCTTTTATCTGTATAGGTGATGTATGAAGAGGCAAGTCAGGTGGCAAGTGATGCTGTTAGCAGCATCAGAACTGTTGCTTCATTTTGTGCAGAACCAAAGGTGATGGACATGTATAGGAAAAAATGTTTAGGGCCACAGAATCACGGTGTTCGCTTGGGGCTTGTTAGTGGTGTAGGATTTGGTTTCTCTTTTTTAGCTCTATATTGCACAAATGCTTTCACTTTCTACATAGGATCTGTTTTAGTGCAACACGGGAAAGCAACTTTTCCAGAGGTTTTAAGGGTACAGCAATCACTCAATCAACTTAGCATCTTCTAAATTACATGATGATTCTTTTATATGGTTCTTACAAGATAAATTTATGCAGGTTTTCTTTTGTTTAACAATGACAGCAATGGCCGTTTCCCAGTCTAGTGCATTGGCACCAGACACTAACAAGGCCAAAGATTCTACAGCTTCAATATTTGAAATTCTTGACAGTAACCCTACTATTGACTCCAGCAGCAATGAGGGTGTAACATTAGAAACAGTAACAGGTGATATTGAACTTCAACATGTCAACTTTAATTACCCAACAAGGCCTCACATTCAAATTTTCAAAGATTTAAGCCTAAGCATCCCATCTGCAAAGGTAATATTTTGGTTGTACAAATCAGTCTATTTAGAATATGTAATAGTGTATTTAAATTTATGATCTATTCTTCTGTAGACTGTTGCCTTGGTTGGAGAAAGTGGAAGCGGAAAATCAACAGTTATAAGCCTCTTAGAGAGATTTTATAACCCAAATTCTGGACGTGTATTACTAGATGGAGTGGATATTAAAAAGTTAAGACTAAGCTGGCTGAGGCAACAAATGGGTTTGGTTGGTCAAGAGCCTATTCTTTTCAACGAAAGCATTCGTGCCAACATAGCTTATGGCAAAGAAGGAGGTGCTTCAGAGGATGAAATCATTGCAGCAGCCCAAGCAGCCAATGCACACAGCTTCATAAGTTCTCTTCCAAATGGTTATGAAACATCTGTTGGAGAAAGAGGCACACAACTATCTGGAGGACAAAAGCAGCGTATAGCTATTGCAAGAGCCATGCTGAAAAATCCAAAAATACTTTTGCTTGATGAGGCAACAAGTGCACTTGATGCCGAGTCAGAGCATATAGTTCAAGAGGCACTAGACAGAGTGAGTGTGAACAGAACAACTGTCGTGGTGGCTCATCGTGTTACAACAATTCGAGGGGCTGATACTATAGCAGTAATTAAAAATGGTGTGGTTACTGAAAAGGGAAGACATGATGTGTTGATGAAGATTACTGATGGGATTTACGCTTCATTAGTAGCTCTTCATTCAAGTGCATCATAAGATTTTTCTTCTTGTTATTCTTCTTCTCTGTTGTTGATCTTGTAAATTTTCAGTAATTAGTTCTTATTTGCTAGTTTCTTGTTACTTTTCCCTACTGATTTTGTGGTTAAGCAAAAGGATTTTGTTGCTAGTTCTTATTGCATGATGAGATGAATGGGAATTGGTTAAACTGGTTTTGTTGTTTCTATCATTTGTAATTTATTCTAGTTGTGTAAGAAGATATTGATTTTATTGTTGAGAATACAATTGGCGAATATGACGACATCATAAAATTTTGATAGCATTTTAAACTTGACTTTGCAAAAATCCTTATCGTATAATAAGAGTACCTTAATAAATAATAATGGGAGGAAAACTACGCAAAGCTGTGCGGGGTCCAACAGTGAATTCCAACATGGCGGCGCCGTTTGAAGTAGAAGAAGAAAGAGACGATGAAAAGATATGTGAATATGGGAACGAGGTGGTTAGTTAGGGCAAATAAGGCATATTGGAATATCAAAGATTTATTCTTTCATAAGCTGGATGGTTAGTCCTACTTAGAGCATACAAAATTTCAGAGGATACAAGCTAGTATCACTATCCTTATATGTGAAACATTTACAAATAACTAAAAGCAAATATGTATAAATAAATGTATGTTTCCTAAGCTTGACCTTAATTTATGTTATCTACATGCATATGCATATGCACATGCACATGCACATGGACATTTTATTTTTGTTTCTATGAAGCACTAATATGGAAAGCAACCAATGAAGCATAAACTCCACCATCAATCTTCATCAACACATCATGCCTACCTTTCTCAGCAATAAAACCATTTTTCACTACAGCTATGATATCAGCACCTTTAATTGTTGCAAGCCTGTGAGCCACCACAACAGTAGTTCTATTCATACTAACTCTATCTAAAGCCTCTTGAACTATCCTCTCTGACTCAGCATCAAGTGCGCTTGTTGCCTCATCAAGCAAAAGTATTTTTGGATCTTTCAATATTGCTCTTGCAATTGCTATTCGTTGCTTTTGTCCACCTGACAATTGTGTACCTCTTTCGCCCACCGATGTTTCATACCCATTTGGAAGAGAACTTATGAAGTTGTGTGCATTAGCTGCTTTTGCTGCTGAAATTATCTCATCTTCTGTTGCACCTCCATCTTTGCCATAAGCTATGTTGGCATGTATGCTTTCATTGAAAAGTATAGGCTCTTGACCAACCAAACCCATTTGCTGCCTTAACCAACTTAGTCTAAACTTTTTAACATTCACTCCATCTAGTACTATATGTCCAGAATCAGGGTTATAAAATCTCTCTAAGAGACTTATAACCGTTGATTTTCCACTTCCACTTTCTCCAACCAAGGCAACAGTCTACAAAAAAGAAATATTAGGGATGTAATTCATTATTGGTTTTTCGCACCTGCAAATATACTACTTTTATTTATTTATTTTAGTCCCAGTAAAAATTTGTTCATTTTAGAATTAGTAGTGTAATTTGTGTCTAATATTTTAATGTTAGTCCTTACGAAGCTCACACTGAAGGTACTAAACTCAAATATTCTACATATACTGTACGGACTAATTCCAACATCCATAGATTTTACAAGGACTAAAACAAAACAACAAGGACCAAAAATAAAAAAGTGGTTTATGTGCAAAGATTAATAACAATAAGAAAATTACAGAGACTAAAAGCAAAAAATGATATATTAACGTACTTAAAGCTTAATTATCTCATATTATCAAATGAGTATATTTTGTCCAATTATGAGATTACTAAAGTTGTTATGTATTACCTTTCCAGCCGGGATGCAAAGACACAAATCTTTGAAAATTTGAATATTAGGCCTTGTTGGGTATCTAAAGCTGATTTCTTGAAGTTCAATATCACCTTTCACAGTTTCTAGTGTCATACCCTCGTTACTACTTGAGTCAATGGATGGTTTGCTATCAAGAATTTCAAATATTGAAGCTGCAGAATCTCTAGCCTTGTTAGTATCTGGTGCTAAAGCACTAGTCTGAGAAACACCTATTGCTGTAACTGTTAAACAAAAAAAAACCTGCAAAAAACTTATAGTTAAGAACTAATTAAGAAGAAACACCAAATAAAACGAGTAAACAGTCATTTTGATTCCTAAATGTGTGAGACGGTGTCACTATATTTCTTGGATGTATCAAAATTACAAAAAAAGTCCTTGAATATGTCTTCTGTTAGTAATTTTATCGTCCAAATTGACTAACAGATGACCCATCTGAGGATCAAACTAATAAACAAAAGACACGTACGATGATCAAATTGACTAATAAAAGACACATTCAGATATGTTTTTGTAATTTTGATATATTCAGGGACTATAGTAACAACGACTCACAAATTAAAATACCAAAACGGCTATTTTCTCAAAATAAAAGAGGAATATAAAGGGTCGTACCTTGAAAACCTCTCCAAAAGTTGCTTTTCCGTGTTGCACAAGAATTGATCCTATGTAGAAACAGAAAGCATTTGTGCAGTATAGAGCAAAGAAAGAGAAACCTAATCCTATACCACTAACAAGTCCCAACCTAACACCTTGTTTTTCTGGTGCTGAACATTTCTTCTGATACATATCCATCACCTTTTGTTCAGCACAAAATGATGCAACTGTTCTGATGCTACCAACAGCATCATTTGCTATTTGACTTGCCTCTTCATACTTCACCTATAAAAAAGAGGCTCTTGTTATATCCACAAATATATAAGTATAATGTTGTCAAAGCGTAGCTCAACCTCAAGTTTGAGAGTCCGGTTCAGGGTTCAAACACTGACTACTAACATAACATACTTACAACGAACACTTGTTTATAAAAAAAACAATATATAAGTATACTTTCTATTGATGGAATCGACGGAAAAATTGTTCATTAGGTCAACCTTTGCATCAGAACTGAATCCTTTGAGAAACTTGGTTTGAATGTATCCTTGTATGAGCAACAAGGGTGACACAGCTAGAATCACAAAAGATAGGATCCAATTAGCACTAAATGCTATAACTAGTCCTGTTGTGACTGTTGCTATGTTTTGCACAATGAGGGCCAATGTATCACCAACAAGAGTTCTTACAGTTGAAGCATCAGTAGATAACCTTGCACTAACTGCACCACTGCAAGAGATATTCAATTCTTGTAGTCAGTTATATATGAGTTCAAATAAATAACATGTGACAATGAATAACAGCATAAAAAATAACACAACCTTGAATTTGAAGAATGATCAAACCAACTGATTTCTTGGTGCACAACCTTTTGAAATGTCAATGAACGAATTCTTTCTATAAGTTTTCCACCAGCAATCCCAAATAAGTAGTTCTGCATTGGTATAGCCACAAGGGTAATACAACCCAAACCAAAAATTAAAAGTGACCAAAACTCAGAATCTTTTCTAAGTTCCTCAGGAGGTTTATAGAATGAATTAATAGCTGATGAAAGCAAGAGTCCAAATGTAGGAAGAATAACACCATGTATTGCTGCAGCAATTGATCCAAGTAGTAAAACAGGAACCTCGGGTTTGTTCAACTTGGCCAAACGTTTAACAGAAACTTTTTGGTGCTTCACATTATCAAGTTCACTACTTTTCACATCCTTATTAGCTCCTTCGTCATATTCATGTGCGGCAATTTGATAAGGAAGACTTCGGCCTAGTGAAAGAGAGTGTCTACTTCCTGATGAACCTTGACTTACTGATTTAGTCAAAGTACTATCTAAGTTGAAGCTGTTCTTTGACTTATATGTTTCAGAATGGCTTCTTTCTGTCTCCTTGGCTCCTTCTTGTAGACTAATAAGCTGAGAATAAGCACCACAAGGATCCTTGATTAACTCATCATGAGTACCTATACATAAAGAAAAAAATGCAAAATTGAATACTACATTTGGTTTAATAAGTATAATATTTTATGGAAAAAATGTTTTAAAAACTAAATCAAACATCGAACCAGCAAAACTTTCAAGTAATTGTTTAAAACAGCTCGAATCTGGACAAAACCGTGGTCGAACTGTTCAAATAACCGAACTGTAGATAGTGTCACAGTTCAACCGGTTCAACCGTGCGATTCGATTTTTAACATATTAGAAAAAAGATATATGTACAGACTATACATGACACTGAATATATTTATCATATCTATTATTATATTATTGATAAAAACAACTAAAATGGTTCAATTTTATTACCTTTTTCCACAATTTTTCCCTGATGAACCACTGCTATGATGTCAGCATTTCTAATAGTTGTTAAACGATGTGCAACAACAACAGTAGTCCTTTGTGACATAACTTTTTCCAATGCTTCTTGAACAACTCGTTCAGATTCAGCATCCAATGCACTTGTTGCTTCATCAAGAAGAAGGATTCTTGGGTTCTTCAATATTGCCCTTGCAATTGCTATTCTTTGTTTTTGTCCACCAGAAAGTTGAGTTCCATGACCTCCTACCATTGTATCAAGACCCTGCAAATTAAAATGTGCAATTCATTAGCTTCAAGTGGGAAAACACTTGAGCGTAGCGTAGCAAGTGTAGCTGAAAGTGTAACGAGCAGAGCACACCACTGACAAGTTCAAACCAATGCTTGGACTTGTTACATGTTTCTCATTGCTAAGCAGTACTTGTACCCTCAGCCCGTTAAGATGTGAAAGACATACGGTTACTTTCAAAGTGGCTTGATATTTTCTAAAGGGGTACGGTTCAGAGATAATCTTGTCAACTGAACCACAGTAGTTAAACTAAGTTTTGTACTGTGTAACCCTAATTCATTGCATATTAGCAAAACTTCAGCAGCACTCACTCTACTATCGGATACGTAGGTACAATTGACTGAATTTTGTGATCAATTGTTGTGTTCTTGCATGTTTATCTTCTTACTTTGGAACTGGCTTTGCTATTCTAACAATATTTATATATGGATCACTTGTGTAACATAAGAGTGTCTACATTTATATCATGAGCAAAAGAATTTGTTATACCTGAGGGAGCTTATCAATGAATTTTTTGGCATTGGCAAGCGTTATTGCAGTTGTTATCTCTTCATCAGTTGCACCTTCTTTTCCGTATGCTATGTTCTCCTTGATACTAGCAGTAAACAAGACAGGTTCTTGACCAACAAGTCCAATCTGTTCTCTTATCCATCTAACTTGAAAATTCTTCATGTTCACACCATCTATAAGTACTTCTCCAGCTTCAGGATCATAGAATCTTTCTAACAAACTAATTATAGTCGACTTTCCACTACCACTTTGACCAACTAAAGCAGCAGTTATGCCACTGGGAATATGGAATGAGAATCCAGCAAAGATCTGCACATCTGGCCTTGCAGGGTATCTGAAGTACACATCTTTGAGTTCAATATCTCCCTTTATGTCTTCCAAGACAACACCGTTTGTGTCATAAGCATTAATTTTTGGTTTTCTTTTAATTGTCTCAAACATTTTATATGCTGCTACTTGGCCTGTTGTAAATGCATTTAGGCACGGTGTTGTTTGACCAAGGGACCTAAGTTAATATATGATAATGAGACTATTACCTTCAATACAATCAAATCATGATGAGCAAATTCAAGCATAAAAAATCGAGTAAATATCCTAGTTGGTACTTGAAATTGTAGGGTCATATGATTGTATCAACTAGTCCACTCTAGCATTGCAATATGTTAATCAAGTTCCTCGTTGTGTCTGAATCTGCTATCAAATGGACTCATGATATTATTCACTTATTTTCAAATTCATTCATGATATTACCAACTTAATGTCATTCTAGTCCCTACAAATATTAACAGAGGGACGAATTTTATTAAAATTTTGAAATTTCAGGAATCATGTTGAAACGTCGATGAGGTGAGGGACTAGATTTGTACTCAAAAACAATCATCGCACACTTACATTCCACCACTATTAATGGATATGATTATATTGAAGACATTTCCACCATCATATCCTTTCTCAATGATCAGCTTGGAACCATACCACATAGCAAGTGCATAGGTGCTAAAGACAATAAGCAAAAGTATTCCCATTCCTGTCCCTGAAGCCAACCCTTGTTGAACTGTAGTATTGTAAGCAATTCTTAACTTGTTATGATACTTTTCAATTGCTTTTTTCTCACCAGTAAAAGAAGCAACCTGTTTAAATATCAGAAATATGCATGTCAAGGACTATGCTAAGTTTTCTACAACAAATGATATAATGTTTTTTGTTGTTGTTGTCTTACTGTTCTAATGGCCCCAACCGTTTGTTCTACAACAACTCCAGCTTCTGAATAAGCAGTCTGTCCACGACTCGACATTTTCACCATCATCATTGACATAAATCCACCAACAATGACAATACAAGGAATGCATGCAAGCAAAACAAGACTGAGTTCCCACCCTTTTGTAAAGGCAATTACAAAACCACCCAAAAAAGATGAAATAAGTTGTATAAACTTCCCAACCTGCCATATGGAAATTATAAAATATCATAGGTATAATTCTTTGGAGAACGTGATACATGTATTGTGTTAACTTGTCATACAAGAAAGAAGCTTACCTTTTCTCCCATGGCATCTTGAATTAGAATGGTATCACCAGACATTCTCCCAATAACCTCTCCACTTGTTGCTTCAGTGTCAAAGTAGGCAATGTCTTGCTTTAATATGGTTTTCAAGTACAAGCCACGAATCCTTGCAGCTTGTCTTTCTCCAGTCACCATCCAACATGTTACCTCTGCAACATCAAACAAAAAAATTACCCTCATATCAGTATTCTTCAATTATATTTCCCTTTTATCCATCAAGCACTCACACACACACTTATCGAAATCGGACACGATACCGACAATGACATCTAGACACTGATAATAATTTTAAAAATGAGGTGATTGGATTTTAATGTAAATAAATGTGTTGATGTCAAACCCTAACATGTCAGACATTATACGCCTTCAATATGGTGCTGCATAATCTTTAACAAATAATTAAACAAAAAAGAGGAGAGAGAAAAGTGTGATCTTACGTAGAAATGATGCTATTCCAGATCCAACACCCAAGTAAATAAATAATAATGCAACCTGAAATTCAAAGTATATATACAAGTTAATTTGCATGCATGCACATTAATGTGTTAATATGCAAAGTTAGCTACAAAAGTTATATTATAAATTAATTAATACCTTAGAAACTTCATTGACAATGTGTGATGGATCGGTGGAACCAAAAGTATTGATGAGTTTTCCAAAAATGAGAGTCATGAGAGGCTGAGACAAACCATTAGCCATGGCACAAATGACACCAATGATCATCAATGTTACATCAACACGATCCGCAAAATTGAAGAGCTTGTAAAAAGGAACCTTTTCATCAACTTTGAGTTTATGTTCTTCATCTTGTGACTCTGTTTTTTGTGCCATGGCTAAAGGTTTTTGGCTAAGAGGGGACCTAACCCTCCCTCACGTATTGAAAAAAAAAAAATACCAAAGAGATTCTATTTAATGCGTGCTTAATTACCTGCAACATCTAATTTAATGCATGCTATGATTCTATTTAAGGTAATGCTCCTTTTCTATGAATATATATTTGTTTGACTTTCTAGAATTAATAAGAATATTTCATTGCCACGCTTATGTTTAATTTGCTGCAAATCCTGCAATTCTATTTTCAACATCAATTAATGTTTGGATTCGCTTTTCTTAAGAGTTCGATTTTGACATATTCAAAATAGATTCTAATTTAAGACTTTTTTTTTTCTTTCATTTATATATTCTCCCTCTAAATATGATTTATTAGACTTAATTCACTTTTATATGAATCCATCCAAATATAAATCTATTAAAAAGGTAATATTTAAAGGTAATATTTAAAATATTTAGTAAATCAGAAAATAAAATTATATTCTTGTACATTAAACAATAGAGTTATAGGTAGGGATGAGAGTAGACTAGACCGTCCGTTAGGGGTCTATGACTTGACCTACTTATGGTCTGGCCTGTTTAATAAAAAGGTCAGACTCAGGCTCTTTTTAAAGTTTATTTATTTAAATAGGTTAAACTCAGACTTATAAAAAAACCTATTAGGCATGACAGACCGACATATATATATTTTATTATTTATTAATATTATTTTTTATTATTATATTAATAATATTATTTCTTATTTTAAATTCTATCAATCAGGCAATCACTCAGTAATCATTCCATATTCAGTCGTCATTCCATATTCGGTAACGATTTTATATTTGGTAGTCGTTTCATATTCGCTAACCGTTCAATTAGTCAATTCATTAGTCGTTCCATATTTGTTTAAAATGTAATAATGGGTGCGTTTGTTTTAGTCGATAAGGCTTTTAAAAAGGTTTACAGGTCAGACCAAATTTTTAAAGGCCAGGTCAGGCCGGAAAAACATCATATATGATAGGCCGTAGGGCTAAAAAATAAATCGTAGATCATACTCAGGCCTTTCAAAGTCTGATCTGATCTGACCTATTCCCACCCCTAGTTACGGGGAAGTAATTTATAGAGAAGGTAGCCACTCAGTCATTCTCACCAGAAAAGAAATATAATTAATACAATAACTCCTTATAAACTAGAATAAACAGAAAAAGAAATAAACTAATGAGAAGAGATAGCAACATAATGACCAAATTTCTCTTATTATAGGAAACAAATAATGCTTAATCAACCATATTAGCAGATTTCTACACTTCCCCTCAAGCTAGATTGTAGATGTTTAACAATCCTAGCTTGGATGTAAGATTCTCAAATGTTTTTCTTGACATTGCCTTGGTGAGAATGTCAGCATTTTTGTTGGCATGGAGGGGTATACTGGAGTGATATATTCCTATTTTTAATATTTTCTTTGATAAAATGACTATCAATCTAAAAATGTTTCATCCTGTCGTGATGAACAAGATTCTTAGTAATATTGATGGTAGACTGATATCACACAACACCTTTATGGGAATTGAATTTAGGACTCCAATTTCATGAAGCACCCTCGTTAACCATATTCCCTCACAAATACATTGAGATAAAACTCTAAATTTGGCTTCTGTTGAACTATGAGACACAACAGATTATTTTTTACTCCGCCAAGTGACTAAGTTTCCCCAAAAAAAGATACAATAGCCTGATGTTGAACGTCAGTCAGTCACAAAGCATGCCCAATTAACATCGGTGAATATTTCAATTTTTCTATTTGTCGTCTTATAGAAAAATAATCATTGCCCTGGTGTCATTTTCAAATATATGAGAATTTTGTATACTGCTTCCATATGTTCTTATGTGGGACAATTCATGAATTTGCTCATTGTACTCATTACAAAACTAGTGTCTGGTCTAGTATGAGATAAATAAATGAGATTTTCAACTAACCTTTGATATATTCCTTTATCAATTGACGCACTATTGTCTAGAGTCCCTAGCTTCATAGTTGCATTCATAGGAGTTTTAGATGATTTACATCCAAGCATACGCGTCTCTTTTAGGAGATCTAGGACATATTTTTGTTGAGAAACTAAAATACATTTCCTAGATCGAGCAACCTTCATCCCAAGGAAATATTTGATATTCCCCAAAGTCTTTGATCACAAACTATTTGGCTAGGAGACTCTTTGATCTATTAATTTCTTCATCATGATCTCCTGTTAGAACAATATCATCAAAATATACAATAAGAATAGCTTTTTTCCCTGATGGTGATTGTTTCATAAACATTGTATGATCTGTCTAACATTGAATGTATCCAAACTTCCTTACCACTTTTGTGAATCTGTCAAACCAAACTTTAGGTGATTGCTTCAATCCATACAAACATTTCTTGAGTTTGCAAACTTTATTTGTATCGGTAGAACTCTCAAACCCAGGGGAATCTCCATGTAAAATTCCTCTTTAAGATCACTATTTAGGAATCATTTTTCACATCCATTTGATAGAGAGGCAAATCAAGATTTGAGGAGTGAAAGTAAAATTCGGACTGTGTTGAGTTTTGCAACAGGGGCAAATGTCTCTTGATAGTCAATCACATAGGATTGTGTAAACCCTTTTGCAACTAGTCGTGCCTTGAATCTATTGATCCTGCCATCGGAGTTTTGTTTAATGGTGAAAATCCACTTGCATCCCACTGGACATTTTCCTGATGCTAGATCAGATAACTCTCAAGTCCTGTTTTTTTCAAGTGCATGAATTTCCTCCTATATGGCTTTCTTCCATTCAAGTTTTAGGAGAGCTTAATGGACATAATTTGGAATCTAAATTTTATCAAGGTTGCTAACAAAATCCAAGTGATGAAGAGATAATTTATCATAAGAGACAATGGGTCTGTCATCATATGGAATAGGTTTGTCATCATATGAAATAACAATGGGAGTATGGTCACAATTGACATTACTTTTTGTGTTTTCAATCTCTAAATTCGGGTTAGATTCTTGACAATTTTCGATTTGCTGCAAAGTTTCCCTTCATGTTTGTTGTTACTTCTAGTATAGACATGAAACACACTTATTTCAGCATATTGGTTTGAATCAAAGGGTTGAACATGAGTCTAGTTTGAAGGTTGTTCTAACACTGGTAGAACACAGGACTGGGTTTTAGGCAGTTCAGACTAAGAATTAGGCTAGTCTGACATGAGCAAAGGTAGAATAGAAGGCTGAGTATTGAACTGGTCTGACATGGGCAAAGGGAAAGTAGTGTTAGGATCAAGGGACATATTTGGGTCAGTATGTGTACTCGAGGTGACACATAGAAATTCTCACTGTAGGTTGATTCCAAGGCTCCAATATCCCAAAGCTGGTATTCTTGTGTGAAACTCTATCCCTGAATATCAGTTTTGGTATAAAATGACTGATTTTAAAATAATGTAGCATCCATTAAATTATAAAAAAAATTTGGTAGATAAAAAAAATTTGGTAGATGGAGAATAGCATTTGTATCCTTTTTTATTAGGAGAGTACCCTATAAATATGCAATTGAGAGCCCTTGGGTCAAGTTTACTGGCTTGTTGTGGACAAACACAGAACAACCAAAAACTTTGGTTGGAAGAGTAAATAGGACACATATATGAGGAAAATAGTTGGAAATGATCTGGTAGAGAGTTTGAAATTTTAGTACACGAGAAGGCATTCTATTCATTAAGTATGTGGCTGTTGAGGCAGTTTCACCAAAAAAAAATTGTAACATGTGTGGTAAACATAAGAGATCTAGCAACTTCCAAGACATGTCTATTTTTTTCTTTCTACTACCTCATTCTGTTGTGGAGTGTCAACACAAGAGCTTTGATGAATAATCCCATAGTTGTTCCCATGGTTGTTCAAATATTCTCCAAGAGACGTTTCAAAGTACTCTCTTGCATTATCTGGTTTTAGAACTTGGATTTTGGTTTGAAATTGAGTTTGAAGCATGTTATTGAATTTTCAAAAAATTTGACCAAGTTCAAACTTTTCTTTCATAAGGAACAACCATGTTATTCTAAAATGATCACCCACAAACAGCACAAACCATCTAGATCTTGTGATTTTATTTTTTTTGGATGGTCCCCACACATAGTTGTCAATCATGAAAAATGATGAAAGGCTTTATAAGATAACATAGAATAAGAATGAAGAACATGATTAGAAAATTGACAAACTTCACGTTGGAAAACCTTTGGATTTTTATTGTTGCATAATGAAAGATTTTTGTTGTTGAAGATACATAAAACTTGGGTGACCTAGACGATAGTGCCACAACATAATAGCACTATCCTTATTTTGTTGGTTGGTTGACTTAACACAAGCTACATTGTGAGTTTGTCTTATAAGAGGATGATTTGTTTGAAGAAGGTAGAGTCTTGAGCAAATCTTAGCACTAGGCGTGAGAATAAGTCAGGACAGACTTTGAAAGACCTGAGTCTGGCCTATGATTAATTTTTTTCGGCCTAATTCTGGCTTACGGTCTATCATAAGTTTTTTTTTCCCGGTACGGTATGGCCTTTTTAAAAGTCTGGTCTGGCCTAAAAGCCTATTTAAAAATATCATTAACATTAAAATATTTAAATGTTATATTTTACATATCTATATATATTAAACAAAAAATGATTTTTCTAACAAAATGATTTTTAAAAAATCTGAAATAAACACCATTTAAACCCTAAAAAATAGTTTTTGGTTTTAAAGATTTTTTTTTTCTGAAACAAATGCACTAATTATTATCTCTCAAACAAATATGGAGCGATTGACTACTGAGTGATTGCCTAATTGAACGGCTACGGAATATGGAAACGCTACCAAAAACGAAGCAACTACCGAATATGGAACGACTATTGAGTAATTTCTTAATTGATAGACTTTAAAATAGGAAATAATATTATTAATAAGTAATAATAAAATATAACATTAATAAATAATAAAATATATATAGACCGACCTGTCAGGTTTAATAGGCTTTTTTATAAGTCTGGGTCTGGTCTATTTAAATAAATAGACTTTAAAAATAGTCTGAATCTGACCTTTTTATTAAATAGGTTAGGTCAGACCAGACCAGTAGGCCAGGACAGACCATAGACCCCTGACGGACGACCTATCTTATTCCCATCCCTACTTAGCACTGCCAATCGTCCACCCCAAATCCAAAGTCTGAAATTTGTACAAATTTGAGGCAAATTTAGCAACAAATTTAAGATCATTAGAAAGCTTACTCATAGATAACAAATTGCAATCCAAGTTTGGAACATGTAGGACATATTTTAACTCTATATCTTTTGACATAGTGACCAAACCTGTACCAGCTACTTCAAAAAATGAACCATCAACAATTTTTACGGATAGTCCATCATAACATGGATTGATGAAATAGTGATTTATCCCCCTTCATGTGATCTGAAGCACCCGAATCAACTATCTGTGGCTTATGATTTCATGTTTCAACAATAAAAGCAGTTGATTAGTTATCTTTGTGAGCTAATGATGCAACTTTGATACCATTTTGGGAGGACATCTGAGAGAGAAAAATTTGGAAGGCTTTAATTTGCTCTTGGCAAAATAGAGTGGATTGTGGAGCATCTATGTGATTTGCTTCTTCAATTGAGACATGATTGCCTCGACTTTCCCTGTCCATGGTGGATTTTGAAGGTTTCTAATCAACAGGTTTCCTATGTATTTTTCGGCATGTGTCTTTAGCATGGTCATTTCTTTGACAATGATCACACCAAGGCCTCTTCTTCTTCAACCGATTATCTCCAGAATGATGGTGGACTCCTCGGGCAGCAAGTGTTGACTGATTTTCCATGACAGCTATTGTAAAGGACTCTCCCAACATCACTTTCTTCATGTTTTCTTCTTTTCGTACTTCAAATAAGACATCTCTGATAGTTGGTAAAGGCTTGGTTCCAAGTATCCTTCCTTGTACTTCATCCAAGTTCTTGTTAAGTCCCATCAAAAACTTGAAAATTATTTTCTTCTCAGCAATCTCCTTGTATTTCTTGGAATCAGCCAAGCATGTCCAACTATGTTATTCAAACACATCAAGTTGCTGTCATTGATGTGTCACATAGTTGTAGAACTGTGTGACTCTTAGATCTCCTTGTTGCAAATCCTGCAAAGTTATCTCAATCTCAAAGATGACTGATGTGTTTTCTTTGCCCGAGCAAAAATTCTTCATCCTTCCAAATTTAATTTGATGTGGTATACAACAAGAAGTTCTCACCTATTTCATTTGTCATGGAATTTATTAGCCATGACATGATCATGCTGTCCTCGATCTTCCAGTTTTTATAGGTTGGATCTTCTATTTTTGGGGCAACTTTTTCACAAGTAAGATATTCATCTTTTCATTTGTCATTGATGAACATCAAAACTTATTGTGACCATTGAAGGTAGTTGTTCCCATTCAGTTTGTGTCCTGTAATGGGTAGATGGGTGGTGGTCTCCAATGCTACACCATGATTGGCGTTGACTTGAGGTGAAAAGGATCGATTGTTGTCCTCCTTGAGTATGTTGATTTCTATTTTTGTAGTCATGTCGTATTTGGTCATGGGAAGGATTGATTTGCTACCGATACCATGTAGTAAATCAGATGATAGAAATATTTTGTTCCCATATATTAAACAATAGGGTCACAGTGAAGTAATATATAGAGAAGGTAGACACTCATAAAAAAAAATAATCATAGTACTAATAAACAACAAGGAAAACTGAAATAAGATATGATATTGGTGCTGAAACACCCTTGAAGCTTTTAGTCTTAGGTAAGAAGATGAAATGAAAAATCTTATGATGCACTTGAATGAAGAGCTACTAATGAAGCGTAAACTCCATCATTAATCTTCATCAACACATCATGTCTTCCCTTTTCAGCAACCACACCATTTTTAATTACTGCTATAGTATCAGCCCCTCGAATTGTTGTAAGACGGTGAGCCACCACGACAGTTGTTCTGTTAACACTCACTCTGTCTAGTGCCTCTTGAACTATACGCTCCGACTCGGCATCAAGTGCACTTGTTGCCTCATCAAGCAAAAGTATTTTTGGATTTTTCAGCATGGCTCTTGCAATAGCTATACGCTGCTTTTGTCCTCCAGATAGTTGTGTGCCTCTTTCTCCAACAGATGTTTCATAACCATTTGGAAGAGAACTTATAAAGCTGTGTGCATTGGCTGCTTGGGCTGCTGCAATGATTTCATCCTCTGAAGCACCTCCTTCTTTGCCATAAGCTATGTTGGCTCGAATGCTTTCATTGAAAAGAATAGGCTCTTGACCAACTAAACCCATTTGTTGCCTCAACCAGCTTAATCTGAATGTTTTGATATCCACTCCATCTAGTAATACACTTCCAGAATCTGGATTATAAAATCTCTCTAAGAGGCTTATAACTGTTGATTTTCCGCTTCCACTTTCTCCAACCAAGGCAACAGTCTACATATAAAAATATATCAACAATTATATCGCATATTCTCAAATGATTATGACATCACTAAAGTAATAATTACCTTTCCAGCAGATATGGTTAGGCATAAATCTTTGAAAATTTGAATATGAGGCCTTGTTGGGTAATTGAAGCTGACATGTTGAAGTTCAATATCACCTGTAACTGCTTCTAATGTTACGCCTTCATTGCTACTAGAGTCAATAGTAGGGTTACTGTCAAGAATTTCAAATATTGAAGCTGTGGAATCTTTGGCCTTATTAGTGTCTGGTGCCAAGGTACTAGACTGGGAAATGCCTACTGCTGTTATTGTTAAACTAAAGAAAACCTGCATAAATTCTCTAGTAAGAACCATATCAAAAGTAGAGAAAATTAAGTTAATTTAGTGATTGTTGTACCTTGAAAACCTCTGGAAAAGTTGCTTTCCCGTGTTGCACTAGAACAGATCCTATGTAGAAACAGAAAGCACTCATGCTATGTATTGCCACAAAAGAGAAACCAAATCCTATACCGCTAACAAGCCCCAAACGAACACCTTGTTTTTCTGGCGCTGTACATTTCTTCCGATACATATCCATCACCTTTGATTCTGCACAAAATGATGCAACTGTTCTGATGCTACTAACAGCATCATTTGCCACCTGACTTGCCTCTTCATACATCACCTACATAGATAAAATAAAAAAAGTGTCTCATTATTTCAACAGTGTATAATCCCTTTAATGTAATGTACAAAGCCAAAAGTAAAGCTAACCTTGGCATCTCCACTGAATCCTTCAAGAAACTTCATCTGAAGAATTCCTTGAATAAGGACCAACGGTGACACAGCCAAAACTATAAAAGCTAGAATCCAGTTAGCAGTGAATGCTAGAACTAAACCAGCTGCGATTGTTGATATGTTTTGAACAATGAGGGCCAATGTGTCACCAACAAGACTTTTAACCATCGAAGCATCTGTAAATAATCTTGCACCAACTGCACCACTGTAAGGTGATTCAATTCTTTCAGTTTGATTACTAGAAGGAAACTAACACATGATTACTTAATTTTTTTTTTTTTCTGTCTTGATGCTAAAAAACATTTTTAACATACCTTGAATTTGCAGGGTCATCAAACCAACTAATTTCTTGGTGCACAACCTTTGCAAATGTCAATGAACGAATTCTTTCTACAAGTTTTCCACCAGCAACCCCAAAGAAGTAATTCTGAATTGGTAAAACCACCAGAGTAAGCAAACCTAAACCCACATATAGAAGTGACCAGAGCCTAGCCTCTTTCCTTTGTTGTTCTGGAGGTTTATAAAACATAGTAATGGCTGATGAAAACACTAGGCCAAATATAGGGAACACTACACCGTTCACTATTGCAGCAATGGATCCAAGTAATAAGACAGGAACCTCAGGTTTGTTCAACTTGACCAAACGTCTTATAGAAACATTTTTGTGTTTATTCTTATTATCAAGTTCACCTTCTTCAATATTTGGTTCTTCTGTTTGTACACCACTCGGATGAGGAAATGAAAATCTACGTGACAGGGAAGGTCTCCCTGATGATCTTTGGCTTATCGATTTCACAAAGGAAATTCTCTGGTCGGAAGAACTAGCCATGTGACTTGACTTATCTGCTTCAGAGTTTTGGTTGACTTTAGCTTCTTTTTCTCCTTCTTGTAGACGAATAAGCTGAGAATAAGCACCGTCTTCATCCTTGATTAACTCATCATGAGCTCCTACGTAAAAAGGAAGCTTGCAAAAGTGAGTACACTTTCCTTGATTGCCATAATGGCTTAATAACGTTTAGAGAATGTATCAAAAACTAAGATATATATAGTTCATTTATAACCTTTCTCCACAATTTTGCCCTGATGAACCACTGCTATGGTGTCAGCATTTCTAATAGTTGTTAAACGATGCGCAACAACCACAGTAGTCCTTTTAAACATCACTTTTTCTAAAGCTTCTTGAACAATACGTTCAGATTCAGCATCCAATGCACTTGTTGCTTCATCAAGAAGAAGGATTCTTGGGTTCTTCAATATTGCTCTTGCAATTGCAATTCTTTGCTTTTGTCCACCAGAAAGTTGAGTTCCATTTTGCCCTGCCTTTGTGTCAAGACCCTGCAAACACAATACCACATTATTAGTAACTTTAATCAAACTTATTCGAAGAAACAAGCCTAAAACAAGAACCACTAGTGTCAAGGTTTGCAATATTTACACACCTGAGGCAACTTGTCAATGAACTTTTTGGCATTGGCAAGTGTTATTGCTGTTGTTATCTCCTCATCAGTTGCACCTTCTTTTCCATATGCTATGTTCTCTCTGATTGTAGTAGTAAACAAGATAGGCTCTTGACTAAC
The DNA here is from genome assembly GCA_037974875.1 of Cicer bijugum. Lineage (NCBI taxonomy): Eukaryota > Viridiplantae > Streptophyta > Magnoliopsida > Fabales > Fabaceae > Cicer > Cicer bijugum. The sequence goes on along the minus strand of JBBPBT010000629.1, from coordinate 3,620,830 downwards.
CAACCCAATCTGCTCTCTTATCCATTTAAGTTGCAAGCTCTTCAAATTCACACCATCTATAAGTACTTCTCCAGCATCAGGATCATAAAATCTTTCCAATAAACTGATTACAGTGGACTTTCCACTTCCACTTTGACCCACCAAAGCAGTAGTTGTGCCACTTGGAACAAACAGTGAGAATCCAGCAAAGATCTGCACATCTAGCCTTGCAGGGTATCTAAAGTAAACATCTTTGAGTTCAATATCTCCCTTTATGTCTTCCAAGACAACACCACTTGTGTCATATGCATCAATTTTAGGCTTTCTTTTAATTGTCTCAAACATTTTATGTGCTGCTGCTTGGCCTGCAGCAAATGCATCTAAACATGGGGATGTCTGACCCAATGACCTGTCAATCAATGAAAATTTATCTTCAGGTTGTGATACCCTTCAAAGGCTTATAACTAAAAAATGTCATGTCAATACAATTTATTCAATCAAATACCAAAGCCACACTTACATTCCACCAGTCATAAGAGCTATGATTACAGTCATGACAGTTCCACCGGTATATCCTCTCTCAAGGACCAATTTGGAACCATACCACATTGCAAGTCCATAGGTACTAAAGACTATCAATGATAGTGCCCCCATTCCTAACCCTGAGGCAATCCCTTGTTGAACCACTGTCTTATAAGCAATTTTTAACTTGCTATTGTACTTTTCTATTGCTTTTTTCTCCCCAGTAAAAGATGCAACCTGATCAATTTTTAAAAAAACAGAAGTCAGAGACAATGGTTAAAAATTTAAAATACAAATGCAAAATAGTTAATCATTTGGTGTTTGTTTCTACAGTTGATGCAATTCTCTTACTGTTCTGATGGCTCCAACTGTTTGATCAACAACATTTCCTGCTTCTGTATAAGCAGCTTGTCCCCGAGTCGACATTTTAGCCATCAACATAGACATGAATCCACCAACAATGACAACACAAGGTATACATGCAAGCAAAACTACAGCTAGTCTCCATCCTTTTACAAAGGCAATCACAAAACCACCAAAAAATGATGCAGCAAGTTGAATAAACTTCCCAACCTATATCATTATAATAAAGTTATGATTTATTAGCAAAATCATGATATACTATATATTTGTATGAATTAATCAAGGTGAGGAGCAGATACCTTTTCTCCCATGGCATCTTGAATGAGAATTGTGTCACCAGACATTCTCCCTATTACTTCTCCTGTAGTTGTTTCAGTGTCAAAGAATGCAATATCTTGCTTCAATATTGTTTTCAAGTACAAGCTACGAATCCTTGCGGCTTGTCTTTCTCCTGACACCATCGAACATGCTACCTCTGCAGAATTCAACAAAATAACCCGTATTGTGAGAATATTGCATTTATCATGATTCTAAATTACAGCTGCATTTGCAATTGCAATTGCGTTGTGAACATTGATATTGCAATAAATTGATGTCGATGCGGCCACAATTGCAGTTGCAATACTATTTGTGGTTTCAGGTTGCAATTTAAAACCGTCAACTAATAGTTAAAACGCAAGAAAAGAGGGAGGGAAAGTGTGAACTTACGTATGTATGATACTATTCCAGACCCAATAGTCAGGTAAATAAACAATAATGAAACCTGAAATTTGAACTCAAATAGTTTCAGGTTATATGGTGACGTTTGCAAGGGGAGTTATATCTTGGAAATCAAGGTTACAAAAGTGTGTTGCTTTATCTACTACTGAAATTGTGTATATTGCAGCAAGTGAAGTTTCCAAAAAACTCTTGTGGATGAAGAACTTCCTACATGTTAGGCCTCAAGCAAGATAAGTTTGTGTTATTATGCGATAGTCAGAGTGCGATCTATCTCAGCAAGAATCCGACTCTTCATGCAAAGTTGAAGCATATTGAGGTGCGATATTATTGGATATGGAATGCATTGGAAATGAAGTCACTTCCAGGTGAAAAGATTCATACCAATGTGAATGGCTCAAATATGATGACGAAAATCTTGCCTGTGTCGAAGATAATATGATGTAGAAAGAAAACTGGTATGGTTGAATAATATCTTTCCACTTGAGTCGCGAGGGGGAGATTTGTTGGGTGGGCTCAGTGAAACCCACCAATTTTAGTAGTATTATTATTATAATTATTATTAGTATTGTTATTATTGAAATAAAAGAAAAAACAACAAAACTTCTTCAGTTGTGGTAATAGGTGTGTAACAAACTTGTTCTCTACTTTGGCATACCCCATTGGAAGGCTGTTATTGTTTTAAGGTTGGTGTTGTTGATTGATGTTTTATATTGTTATTAGAAAGACTTTAGTGTACCATTAATTATTATAGGAAAAGTTTTCCACATTAAAAATATTAAAAATTGTTTGTCTCATATTTAATTTTCTATGAATTATTATTGCTATGTAGAATTATATTTTCTATTTGGTTATTTATCTACACACAAGTGGAGGAAAAAATATTTCGCATATAATGACATCTAATTTTTTCCAACAATGCAGCCACAATTGCAGTTGCAATACTATTGTGGTTTCATGTTGCAATTTAAAACCATGAACTAATAGTAAAAAAGCAAGAAAAGAGGGAGGGAAAGTGTAGTCTTACGTAAGAATGATACTATTCCAGATCCAATAGCCAAGTAAAGAAATAATAATGAACCCTGAAATTTGAACTAAATTAGTTTATGCAATCACAATTTTTATTATTGACTATGAATGAATAGTAAGCAAACATTATTGTTGAGTTATTAATCTCTATCTCCTTAATATAAAAATAGTTAAAAGGTGAAAAAAAAGACCTTAGCAACTTCCTTAACAATGTGGTGTGGATCTGCTGAGCCAAATGTGTTGATAATCTTTCCAAGAATGAGAGTCATTATAGGCTGTGTCATTCCATTAGCAAGAGCAGATATAGTTCCAATGATCATCAACATAACATCAAGTCTATCAGCAAATGTGAAAAGCATGTAAAATGGAACCTTTGGAACCTTTTGGTTGGCTTTGTTATCACTTCCATGATCATCAACCTTGGGATTATTTTGTGCCATCACTGTCTAACTAATGAAAAATGTAATTACACTCTTATAGAGAATTGGAATATATTAGATGATAAAAAAACATTAATATTTAAAATATGGACGTCCTTTTTCTTAAAAATAAGATTTACTTATACCGTCAAAATCAATATTCATTTCCTTATTGTATACAAATCAAACTCAAGAATTTAATATTTTATGCCAAATAAAGAATTTAATTTATATGTATATATATTGATTGCGTAAAATAGTTGTACACATGCAAATAATAGTGAGCTATGAATGTACGTTTGTGTTAAACTTTTTTAGTATACATACAAATTAAAGTTATAATAAATTAAAGCTAACATTACTATTTTCCAAAAGAGATAGTATTTCACCTAGAAGATTTTTTTCTTATATATCTTTCTTTTATTTTATTTTTCCTAAAATATCCTACTTTAAAAT
>JBBPBT010000629.1:3575900-3597576 GCA_037974875.1 Cicer bijugum | reverse complement strand
AAAATACAATGTACAACAATTTAAAATACAGTAATCACACACTCTAAATAAAATAAATATATATATATATATAAATATTATGACATTAAATAATATAATTACAAACGATTATTTAAAATACCATACTATACAATATTTATTTGTTATTACAATTTATGATCAGTTTTAAAATATATAAAGATATTATTTACTTTATAAATAAAAAAACAAGATAAAATTATACATATATTAGTGTGTAATTCGTACATCGCATGAATATTTTGATAAATAAATTGTCATATTAATTTATATATATTTTGGTAAATGGAATTCCGAAAATGAGAAATTATGGATGATTAATAGATGATAGGTGAAAGAAGAAGAAAAGTACCAACACACAACAATAATTCGTAAAATAAAATAAATTTTTAATTAAATTTATGTAATCTTGAGTAAAAACTTAAAGTGGTGGTTAATTAGTGTTTGAAAAAATATTCCTTTCAAAAAGACTATCAAATCGTATTGTAATTGATTGTATTTTTTTTTAATTTATGAAATCTGTTTGATTATACGTTTTTCTTCGTTCTTGATCAGATTTCTCTTGTGTCTAATGATCCTTTATACTTCAAATATATTTGTTGATGACTTTGCTTCGATATGGAGATTTGATTCAGTCAAAACAGTTTGGAGAATGATGATGAACTTCTGCATAATGATGGAGATTGATAATGAACTTGTGCAAAATTATGGAGCTTGATAATCATTTTGGAGTTTCACTCTTTGAACTTTTTGGAGATTGATGGTTAATCTAGAGGTTCAGTCTTGATCATTCTGGATGACTTCCTAATCTCCGTTGTTTTCAAAATGTTCTTTTTTCTTTATCTGTTCAGTTTTTATCTGATTTCTTTGTTTTGTTTTATTCCTATCTTTGAATTAATTCACTCAAAAGCACAAATTAAATTAACATAATATTTTATAATCTTAATTAACTTTTGTTTATTTTCATAAAAAATTTAATTTGAGAGTTTGTCTTAACAAGTACGTGGTACAAGAACCAATTTATAATTATTACACTATGAATGTAGTAATTAAAACACAAACAAAAGTTAAGTAAAACTCGGTCAAATCAATCAATACTCATTTAGGTTCTTTTGAGTAATTCATTTAAATGAAGCTAATTAATCACTTGATCAGTTGATTTCGTTATATGAATCCATTAATATTTATATATATTATTTGATCCTTTAAATTATTTGTTTTTAACATGTTAGTTTTTTATTTATTTTTAATGAATTATTTCTTTGAATCTATAAATGTTGATGTGATTAACTTTTTAATCATATTTTGTTAGAAAAAACTTCCATGTAATCTCAATCATCTCAATTGCAAACAAAAATGTTTGTTGTATCAAATACGTTGGAATATCTAAATCATCAAAAATGTCAAAAATGCTAAAATAACTAACAAAATAATATATTTAAACATGTTTACTTTAAAATGTAAATACTGCAAGAATAACTACATAAATAAATGATTAATTTTGAATATTTTGTTTTGAATCCATAAACAACACATCAACTTTTATGTAATGAAATGTGTTTAAAAGATTAACCGTGTGAACGTTTGAACTATTTTCAATGATTGTGCAACAAAGAGTTGAAGAGAGTGACATGAAAAACAAAGATTATTGATGATTAAAATAAAAAAACTATTCATCGTGCAAAGAAAGTATATTGTTATAATGTTTTTATAAGAAAAGAAAATAAAAGCTAAGGAATAATCAAGAGATAAAAATACAATAAACATCTAATTTTAGTTTTAACATGGAGTTTTGTTCTGAAACATGTTAGCATAGTCTGAAAGATCCTTCAAAACATTTTAGTAGTAAAAAATAACCTCTTTAGGATGACTGTCTTCATTAATCATGTTTTCTCTATATGCAATTTGAAAGAAGAAAACATTGGCCGTGTGTTATGCAATGCTCTTGTGCACAACAGCTTTGGTTACATCCCTATTTGAGAGTGAGATTCATAGGACGAAGGATTTTGTAAACTTCTAATTTCTACCCACACGTTAGTTAAGTTCGTTTTAAGCTCATCTAGATGTATGTGGATCTAAGAATACCTTTTTATATTTTGTTCTCTATTTCACCTAATTTGACTCCTAATACACTCCATTTGTTTACTTCTATTTTTAATTCCAAACACTAAAATTAAAATTTGTTTATTACATATTATAACAAAAAAAAAAACAAACATAATATTCAATAACTTAAAAATTACATGTGAGAGATTATAAAAAAATCAGAAATTAATTTGTGTTTATCTATTCGAATCAATCCGTTATTAAATTTAATTTCATAAGAATTAATCAAAAGAGTCTCTAGTTATTTTGTCATTTGAAATAATTTCTAGATGATTCTAATACTAGAATTTATTTTTATGAACAAGCGTAACCTGATTATTTATTTTAGAAAAAGTATAACAAAACGAATTCTTAAAAGAAAAAGAAAAAACTGGGGAAAGGGAAAAGCATAGAAGAAAGAAAAGAATCGAGAATTTGAGTATTGGGTTGAGAAGTGAAGAAGATGGCGTGTGTGCATGACCACAGTTGTGAAGACCATGATTGTTCCTCTGATTGGTCTCTCTACAAACACATAGATCTCTCCAAGGTTCAATTCAATCAAAACCCCCTCTTTCATTATCAAACCAATTTTCTTCAATTTTATATTTTTATTGAAACAAAAAATTTATGTTTCAGGTATCTGCTTTGAACGAGGCAACTCCTGGCAGTGTTAAATCAGTTTTCAAAGCTTGGGAACACCGTTTGAATTTTTCTGGGGTACTATAATATATTAATACATTCACCACTTCATTATTCTTTTTTATTTTTTTATTTATTTATTAATACTATATGAATATGAATATTTAAGTTATATTTAAGTTTCCTGTAATAATGTATTTTTTTTTTGCTTCAACAGGAGCACTTGGAAAGCAACGAGGGTGATCCTGAGTTACTTGTATTCATTCCGTAAGTTGTTTGATTTCAAGTTTGTAATATTTTCAACATAACCTATCTATGTTGCTTTAATTTCACCCTACCACTTAGTTATCATTATTTTCATCTTCTAATTACTGTCTTATTGCATCACAATTTTGTTACCCATTTCTTATGATGAAGTTGCCAAATCTTGTTGTACTTGTATTATTAAATTGCATAGTTTTAAAACACGTGTAAAATAGTTTTTCATTCTAGTTTCATCGATGTTATGAAATGCAGATTGTGGAAAATATTAGTTTGTTCAAATTCTGTTATGCTACAGTACTATAGCCGCTATTTAACAACACTTTGTACAAATCGCGTATTGCCGGAAAATAGTGTTTTGATCAAATTCCACTATTCTATAGCGATATAGCTGTTATTTGACAACATTGAGTAAAGCAGTTAGTGTACCTCTAATGTATATAATAAGTTAATTTTCATGTGTGACAGTTCAATGGATGTATAAGTTTATTTAATTTAATAGGAAGAAATAAATCTGTGCGAGTGACTTTGTTTTTGAATACGTGTATCGAATAGTTATTCTTTTTGTTGCAATGCTTTTCATTTATTCTGCCAAACTTGATATTTGTTTAGTTGGCATTCTGCTAAACACAGTGATCCCAATGATTGTCACATTCTCCATTTTTATTTAAAACATTGGTCTTACAAATTCTTATATGACTTTTATGCTTCTTTGTGGGATAGATTTACTTCAGATGTCAAGATTAAGAGCATATCCATAGTTGGTGGAGCTGATGGAACAAGTCCTTCCAAGATGAGAGCGTAAGTTGTTATGGTTTTGAAGCAGCATTATTGTATTTGGTGACCTTTTTCACGAGCTAATTTGGTACTAATTCCTGAATATAGTTCTGTTTTAAGTTCAGAGAAAGTACCAACTTCTTCAACTCTAGCTTTGGTTTATGCTTGGCTTTGACATCAACCAAGTTTAAAATGGATGTTGTTGCTTTATCAGTTCACTGTTTTGAATATCCCTTCTATGACATTTATCATTGATGATTAGCTCAAAACTGTGATCTATATTTTTTCCTAGAGTGCTGCCTGTGGAATTAATTTGAATTATTCATGTGACACAATTTCTTTTTAGATAACCACCTTCTTTGTTATCCTGTCCCACCATCTGCTGTTTAATACTCATGGAAATTATATTGTATGATTGAGTTCTTAAATTCTTGGTTGGATACAGTGTTCTTAAATAGCGTAGCGGAATATGAACGAATTGCTATTGCTGTGCATTTTTTTACAAGTAAACCTTTGTTTTTTTTGTTATTTTATAAATGTCAAGAGTAAAGGTAATGCATGTAGTGCTTGGACCAACTAAGAGGCTTAATTCATTTATTTTCCTAGTATCCCCTATAGGCCTATACAAATGTAGTACTTGAATATTTAATTACAATAATTTATATTTATTTCAAATATTCTCTACACAAAAGGCTGATAACTTCGACATGAATTAGGTTCATCAATCGAGATGGCATCGACTTTTCAGATGCACAGAGCATGCAAGCCATTCAGGTATATTTTCTTTCCAATTTTTCAAGGAATTTATTGACAAATCAACACCACAGCCTGTATAATACTGACTTTTATTTTTAAAGGAATGGGATTTGGCTGAGAATATGCAAGGAGTATTGGAATACCAGACAAGGTAATTCATTATCATTTCCCAGTTTCTCATTTTAGTTGTTCCATCACATTGGCCTTGTCTACTGACACCCTTCCGAAAAATATTGTGAAATATTCATTAAGGCAATAATACATAACGTATGAAATTCAACTGCTGTGATATTAACTTTGTACATTCACATACTAAGAGGTACTAGTGCTTTGTGTCATTGGAGTTTTCTTATGTCTCTGCCATCACATTTTTTAATGTATCGATCGTTTTGATTAGATATTCTAAATTTCAAAGTGTGGGAAATATTACATTGCACTTTCCTGATAATTTTGGAGGTGACACTACAAAAATACACTACATTGGCCTTAAAGGTGAAGCTACTCAGGTACTTTATTTACTGCAACATTAAGTGATGCTGGTTGCTTATGGTTTAATCAGACTATTAACTTTATACTGTTCATCACTTTATTGTATAGTTAAAAAGGGATGTTGTTGCCACTATTGTTTATGAGCTTATGCCAAATCCTTCTGATCACAAGTAAGTACTGAACTCTTGACACCATCATAATGTCACTTTATTTTTTAGATCCTTCCATGACATTCATCTATGCTTACAACACTGTTGAGTTCTCTACATTAGGCACTTTTAATCTCACTCTTTCTTTTTTACGGCATGTCTTGTTCTATTAACAAATCATAAATAATTGTCCTCTAGAAATGTCTTCCATTGGCTCATTGATCTTAGTTTATATGTATAGCTTCTGCAATTAGTTTTTTAAGTCTTCTAAAAAATTCCAAATCCAATTGCTATGACCTGTAAAAGATTGTACATGGCTCATTAGGTCAGTTTAGAGATGCACCGATTCGATATTGAAATCCATTTCTTGGTTGCAAATTTGCAATGCTCATTGATAAATGTTGCACACATGATGCTTTCAATGTCTATATGAAGCATAGTTTTCTTGTGTTTGTGCATTGCACCAAGTCTTATTTTCTTTCCCTTTTTTTCGTCTCTATAAGTTCCATGTTTTTGTACACTGCAATGGTCTCACGAGCTTCACTTTGTCATAATTGTTCTTATTTCCTTACCCCTAACACATTCTTTTGTAGGACACATGCCGAAAGCGGCGGGGGTCTTTCGCATGTCGAGTGAAACTGCATTTGATGGTTTTATTTTGTTTCTTGATAACCATCACAATCCAACCTTCATGTCCTTGTTTCCTCCCACCTTTATAGCAAAAAGGAATACATTTGGATTGCTAAAAAATTATTATGCAATGAAATAATTTGATCCTGGATTCGATGTAAGTAACATATGAAATTCCGAGGCTAGTTAGATACTTGTTGATCTGAATGATGATGATGGATAACAATGCTGTTATGAGTATGACAATATAAATATCTTGTAGAACAAAGGAAACGCTAACATTATGAATTTGTTTGTCTCTGCTATTCAAAGAATATGTTCTTGTGGCAAAAAGCAATGGAAAGGGTTAATGCGTTTTTTGTTGGTATGTAATTGATGCAGCAGATTGTCATTGGTTAAGGTGCGATGACTTTTCTTAAAGAAACGAATCTGATTCAGTTCTAGCTGAGTAAACTTGTGTTACGTGTATATGAGGTTAACCCGTTTGAAAAGGAAGAAAAATGCTGCGATTTAACTTTCTATTATTTTTGGCTGGCCAAAAAAGAAAAATTGGGTGGATAAATATTTGTCCTTTTGATTAGTCGAATAGTTTCTATTTAGATATGAAACTATACAAATCATTTTTTGAGGTACACTAATTTGATATAGAAACTTATTTTACAATTCTGTACAAACAAATGATAACTTTTGAAATATGATTTTGTACTAATTTTAGATATTATTTTTTGTTAATATTTTTTTTTTATCATTCTAGTTTAGACTTAATTAACAAAATAAAGAGTAAAATTGTTTGTACCAAAAGAAAAAGTGAAATTGAAACAAAAAAATTAAACAAAATTTTGTATTCCTTTTGTACATAGTACATATACTAAATAACTAGATAATTACATTCCTTCTTTGTCAATTTGTTCCTCGTTCAAAACTTCATTTTCTTCATTGTAATGTAAGGCCATGCTATAGATGATTTATAAAGAAAAGGATGCTCATTCCAATTTTATCAAACAAATACATCAAATTAATGATTCTATTCTTTTTTTTTATGTTATGTTTTCAATGTTAGCATTTAAGTCTCAAAACATGCACGATGTGATTGCTTTTTTAAATTATTGTTAAAAGAAGATCGTGTGATTGTGAAGATAATGATGCATTATAATGATATTTATGTGACAAATTCAAATCATTATTTAATAAGAAGAAAACATAACTTAAAAGAAATGTATGAAATGTATTTTGCTTCAACAATAAAATGGTTAGTTTCTTCGTCTTTTTTATCAACATATTCATCAATCCAAAAATAAGACAAAATCTTCATCAACATCTTTATCTTTTTCAAACCCTAAATATCCCAACAATTTCATCTGTTTTATCAAATTTTCTTCTCTTCCATTATTGATTTTCTTACTACTCGTAAAAAAAACTATGTCACTTCCTTCTCCAGCGTTCAGTGGAACGTGAAGCACAACAGCAAGTTGGATTCTCCAACTTTTGCACATGAGCCCCTTCTTCTTTTTTCCAAAATTAAAAATCTTATGTTTCATTCCATTACCTATGATCCATTTCATTTGTTTCATCAAATCTTCTTCAAATAAAGTCCAAATATGAACCTCCTATTTTAACCATATTTAAATACTCCATTGCAAATATAGGTGAGAATAGGCTGGACCAAGCTATGTTTTGCTATGTCTGAATTCGACATGTGGTTTGTCTTAAGCTTATTTTTTAAGTTTGAGTGTGACTTTGATGAAAGTCTGTTATGACACGTTAACATAATATATTTCATTTTAATATTTTTGAATAAGGAATTAAACATATATTATAATAGATTAACGAGTTAATATATCAATTAAATAAAATTTATTTTAATATTTAATATAATATTTTAAATAATATGACTTTATACATATTATACTTTAATTTTATATTATATTAATACATTTAAATATGTCAAAAACTAAAGAAGTTTAATAAACATAAGTTACTAAAAGTTGAATATTTAATAAACAAAAAAACAAAATTTAATATAATAATGATAGTAACAAAAAAAAATATTATTTATATTTATTTAAATTGGTCAACCTAATAAACGTAAAAAATTTATTATATAGCTTGTATCATAATCTTTATAATTAAATAATTTTTTTTAGAAATCTTGAACTTGTCTGTTTAAAAGAAAAGTTTAACTTGATCAAGGCATGACGTAAACTAGATCGTAAGCCTATGTCGATTTATTTGACTCTCACCTCTAATTACAAATGAAATACAACACAAAGAACTAAATTGAAAATAAAAAAAAATTTAAACTTAAATCATCAAAAGTATATTTTAGGCTTGATTCTATTATGTCGGGTGAGAAGGTGATTTGTAATAAACATTGAGCCTACATCTATTATCAATGAGACTATGGAGAAGAAATGAGAAGAAGATGGAGAATGGAGAATAAAGAGTAAAAAGAAAATGAATATTATAGTAAAACCGTAATTTAAAGAAGAGAAAAATTGAGATATGTAGAAATAATAAATTCTACTCACTCATAGAAGAATAGCGCATATTTTTTGTCTGTTGTTAACTTTGAAAATGAAAATGTAGAGAAAAAATGAAAATTCTAGCGCATTTCTACTCACTCATAGAAGAATAGCGCATTTCTACTCACTTATAGAGAAAAAATGAAAATGTGGTCAGAACAAGTTGCATAGGTTAGAAAGTGTGAAAAAAGGAAATTTGATGGAAATGAAATATTTTCCATTTAAATATTCATATTAAAAAATAAAAAAATAAAAACATTTACTTTTCTTACCTCCTCTAGTCTAATATATCTAACGACAAAATAATTGTATTGAATATCTGAAAAATGGTAAAATAATTGCAAACAATTTACGAAATTGACAAAAATACCCCACGAATACCGAATACTCGAGCTTCACAATTAAATGGTATTTAAGTGTCTGCAGCAGAGCACGTTGTACCCTCGACAGTACACACCATACGCCTTCTTTCTGCGCCGCCGCAGCTAGTCTTTCCCAAAACCCATTTCTTTCTCTCTTCTTTTCACTTACCTTTTCTTCTTCTTCTTCTTCTTCTTCTTCACTGTGTCTTGTGAGCGCAAAACCCTAATTTATCATCATGCCGTCGTGTACTGGAGTTGCAATGATGAGTTCTTTGCAACAACCTCTCTGGACTAAGTTGCATAATTTCACTTCTAATAAGGGCCATACCAGTCATAGCTTTTTACCCTGCAAAGCTTCCCATGTTGAAGCAAGTTTAGTAGCTGGAAACCCATCATCTTTGTCTTTCTCTGTCCCTCAAATTGGAGGTACTTTTTTTTTCAGGGAATAATTATCCTTTTTATTTATTGTAGACATCTTGTTTGTTACGTGGCAGATTGTTTTAATCATGTTTGGTAATTATTATGTTAGTAATTTATTTAAGTATGATAATGTCAATAACAATGTATTTTTACTTAAAGTATAGCTTTGGGTTATTTGTTTTAATCCGGTTTGATGTTTAGTATTATTATTATTATCAAGTTCAAGTTTTTGATACTGTTATATATATCTGAATTCTGTATTCTGCATACTGATATGTAAATATATATGGCCCGGTGTTGATTTTTGTGTGTTCATGAAATTGGAATCACATGCAATTATAAATATCAGGTGATGGATGTAGCTTCTTGGACTATGGCTTGAATGAAGCTGATCCTGAAGTTCATACAATAATTAACAAGGAAAAGGACCGTCAATTTAGAAGTCTTGAACTTATTGCTTCTGAGAATTTTACATCTAGAGCAGTGATGGAAGCAGTTGGTTCATGCCTCACAAACAAGTACTCAGAAGGTTTGCCGGGTAAAAGGTAAGTTCTTATTTACTTTTACTTTTCCTTTGGAAATTAGAATTTAACTGAAAGTTCCTCTTTTGTAATTTTGTTGATTGGAATCTCATTATACATGTAAGGTATTATGGTGGCAATGAGTTCATTGATGAACTTGAAACCCTATGTCAAGAAAGGGCACTGGCTGCATTTCATGTTGATGGTAACAAGTGGGGTGTAAATGTTCAACCATTATCTGGTTCCCCAGCCAATTTTGCTGTGTACACTGCAGTTCTTAAGCCACATGATCGAATAATGGTAAACTATTTTTCTCTCACTTAAGTTTGGTTTTTCAAAATTCCGAAATTGAAGTTTGTTATGTTATTGTTCTAATGTGTAATGATATGTTACCAGGGTTTGGATTTGCCTCATGGAGGACATTTATCTCATGGATTCATGACACCTAAAAGACGTGTATCAGGCACATCAATTTATTTTGAATCAATGCCTTATCGACTTGATGAATCCACAGGTGCTTAAATTTTTCCATTAGAATTGTTTCAGATTTATTGACTTATTTGTCGAGTAACTTTGGATACTTTTTTTTTTGCACACACTTTGGAATGAAAACAGGTCTTATTGATTACGATATGCTGGAGAAAACTGCCATTCTCTTCCGACCAAAACTCATAATTGCCGGTGCTAGTGCTTATCCTCGAGACATTGATTATCCTCGCATGAGAAAGGTAAGTTTTGTACATTGGCATTGTCTGGAACTAAAATCATTTTATCTGCTTCTGTACATCATGTTACGTTTTTCTTCATGAAAAGCTAATTACTTCTTATATGCAAGGATAGATTGCAGATCAAGTAGGTGCTTTTCTTATGATGGATATGGCTCACATAAGTGGGCTTGTTGCTGCATCTGTGCTTGCTGATCCCTTTGAGTTTTGTGATATTGTGACAACCACCACCCACAAGGTTTGATTTGAGATATTTGTGTTTGCTTTGTATTTTTTCACTCAAAATGAAAGAAACAACTTGTGCTTTTTGTGTAAAAACATAATTCTTTTTACTTGAAGCCTCACGTGAGTACTTTTCTTTGTAACAATACTTACAACACTTATATCTTCCTCCAGTCTTTGAGAGGTCCTAGAGGTGGTATGATATTCTTCAAGAAAGATGCTGTGCATGGGGTTGATCTTGAGTCTGCCATTAACAATGCTGTTTTTCCCGGTTTACAGGTAAATTTGAAATGTTCTCTAATTAGTTCCTTTTTAACTCTTCTGATTGAGAATTTGCATGAATCCTATGCACCTATGGAGTCAGATGCATTTATCTTCTTTACCTTCCTAGTTTGTGATTTTAATAAAGTATGGAATTATGCAGGGGGGTCCACATAACCACACAATTGGAGGACTAGCAGTTTGCTTGAAGTATGCCCAGTCTCCAGATTTTAAAAATTACCAAAACCAGGTATATTGATGTCCCCTTTCATCATTCATTTGAGTTAGGCATGAAGCACTTCCTAACAGTAACACTTATAAACCTACCATCCCGCAGGTGGTTGCTAACTGTAGAGCTCTTGCTAACCGATTAATTGAGCATGGATATAAGCTGGTATCTGGTGGTAGTGATAATCACCTGGTTCTTGTTGATCTGAGGCCATCTGTAAGCTTCTTGCTCTTGTTTTTTTGTGGCAATAAAATGATTATTCTCTCTTTGTCCTCCTCCCCAATCCGTTGGAGAAATAATGTAGGAGTGTGAAAATTAATTTGCAGTGCTATGTAAATTGCTGACAAAAGTTGTGAGAAAATAGATGTCATTTTACTTATTGATGTATATTCTTTTTAGTACACAACTATATTTCATATTAATCAAATCACAATCTTTAGGGTATTGATGGTGCTCGGGTGGAGAAAATTCTTGACATGGCTTTTATAACCCTCAACAAAAATTCAGTGCCTGGTGAGTTCCTTGCAGCTTGTTGCATATCATTTAGGGAGTTTTTGGTATGTGGAGTCATATTTCATTTGTAATGTTTTCTAGGAATGTGTAAAATGTGTTTGGTATGCTTTAAGTTTTTCACCTTCATGGGAATTTTCGATTCTGATCCCATGCTGGGAATATTTTGCCGCAAAACAAAATTATAAAGATAGTTGTAGGAATTTTAGTTTCTTTAGGTATTTTTAAAGCATTTGTACCATTCATATTTAGATTCCTAAATTGAGTTAAAAAAGTCCCACTACCAAACACATCTTAGTTTGCATTTTTACTTATTCAGTTATTCCTTGTGACTATTACTGACATGTATTAATTACAAAAGGCGACAAGAGTGCCCTAGTTCCTGGAGGCATTCGCATTGGGTCACCTGCTATGACAACAAGAGGACTTGGTGAGAAAGAATTTGCACTAATTGCAGACTTAATTCATGAGGGTGTGCAGATAAGTCTTGAAGCCAAAAGTTTGGTCTCAGGAACTAAGGTTCAAGATTTCCTGAATTTCGTCTTATCTCCTGAATTTCCTTTGGGAAATAAGGTTTCAGATTTGCGTAGGAAAGTTGAAGCTCTTACTTCTCAGTATCCTATTCCTGGAGTCTAATCTTACTTGCTTAATGAGTGCCAATGACTAGGACAAAACTTTTATAAATTTTGATACGATAATAAGTACATGTTTCATTTTTGTGTTGATGTTAATATTGTTTATGTTTCATTTCCTGGCAAAATGTGTCTGGTGATGCTCTAATTACATCCTTGAATACTTCTTAGTTCCTGGTTTGTCTAAAAGCAAAGCTTTTCAAGGCATTACTGTTGCATTTTGTGCGGATAGTGGAGTACTGAATGATGAAAAGATTGTTTACCGTTAAGCCATTATTTTAAGGTTTGAAAGTACATTTTAGTTGTACAAAAGCGGTAGTAAATGTCAACATTTGTTCTTATAGATAATAAATGAAGTGATTATATAAAAGGAGGAATTTGATAATGATTTAAAAGAATGGGCAAGACCATTCTTTAGCTCTTCATAGATAAATAAAGTGATCAGATGAAAGAATGAATATGTTCCAAATGTGCAAGTGGTGTAGGATGGAGTCATGGTTATAAATATGAAGAATACGGTGTTGGACTTTGACCAGGGTTTTGTATGGGAATGACATGAATTGAGAAGAGGATTAGAAGTAGGCAAATCAAATGTTGTAATATTGACGTGTGAAGAAGAATTTGTGGTTTAAGGGATGTTGGAAAAGTTGGCATTTGAAAGGCATATCACAACAAGGAAATTGTTAATTTTGAAGATAACCAAATTTAAATCAATATATGAAATACATAATTCAGTAAAAATAACATCTTTAGAAACTTTATTTTCTCATAGGTAGAAATATAGGTGTAACCCTTACGAGCATTAAAGTAACCTAGAAAACACTCTATGGTACCAAATGGTAGTTTGTGTTTTTGTTAAAGAGGCCTAAGAAAACGAAAACCGCCCATTAAATAATCTAAGAAACTTATGGTTTAGTAGCTGATAGAAAAGCTAGCCTTTTAATTGCAAAATGTTTTGAAATTTGTTCAAAACTTTGACCATGATTGATGTCACTACCTTTTAGTTAAAGTTCATGGAATTCCATGTTCTTAGGATTGAAACAGTGATATGATTGATCATGATATTATAAAACAAGATAAAATAAATATAAGTTAAATTGCGAGACTTTAATATTCTTTTATTTTTTATGTTTTGATCTACAATACACACTTAAAAGTCTTTTTGCAAATTCTAGTTAAGATAAGTTTGTTCGAATAAACAACTTCATTGATTGCTTATAGCATAAGCTTGCATGTGTATCTAGAGGTGATAATTACAATTGAATTTAGATCTTATGGGCATATGCAAAAAATATCCTCAATTGGTAGCTCAAAAGCCACATTATGATATGGGTATAGACTCAGATACTAAATAATTTCACAAATACTTATGTAATAAATAAGTCAAATACTAAATAATCACACAAATGTTTATTTGAGTAATAAACTAAAATAAGTTTAATCATTTGTGTGTTATTTTTTTTAACTGAAGGGTGATAGCATAGTTAAAATGTTAGATTACATGTAACATGGACCTTGAAACCCAAAAATTGTGAGCAAACCGAGCCCATAGTAATCTCTGGTTGAAGACCTTTTTGTTTATTTATTAAGATTCAGATTAAAAAGACGAAATGAGTAAATCCACTGCCTATTAGTAGTAATTCGGAAAGAGAAAAGAAAAACTCGAGAGCAAAAATGGTTGTTGAAGACGTTCCAAAATCAACCATCACCGACGATCAAATCCCTAATAGGGTTATTGAAGACGATAACAACAACAACAACGACCTTGAAGAAGGTGAGATCCTCGACGAAGACGATTCTTCCGCCACTTCCAAACCCCACACCACCGCCATCGTTCATCAACCTCACCCCCTCGAGAATTCTTGGACCTTTTGGTTCGATAACCCTTCCGCCAAATCCAAACAAGCCGCTTGGGGTAGTTCTATTCGACCTATCTACACTTTCGCCACTGTTGAAGAGTTTTGGAGGTAAAGTTTCAATCTTTTTTTTTTAGGGTTCTATTAAAAAAAAAACAAGTTTTTTTTTTATTGTTTCTTGAATATTTCTTGATTGTGAAATTTATTCTTTTGTTGATTTTTTCAGCATTTACAATAACATTCACCATCCTAGTAAGTTGGCTGTTGGAGCTGATTTTCATTGTTTCAAATATAAAATTGAACCTAAATGGGAGGACCCCATTTGTTCTAATGGTGGAAAATGGACTATGACTTTTCAGAAGGGAAAGTCTGATACTAGTTGGTTGTATACGGTATGATTTTGAATCTGTTATGAGGGTTATTTCTTTTTGTTATAAATTAAAAAGGAAATTGATTTTGTGTTTGTTGTGTGTGTTCTTGATGCATTAAGCTGTTGGCAATGATCGGAGAACAATTTGATCATGGAGATGAAATCTGTGGAGCAGTTGTGAATGTCAGGAATAGGCAGGAGAAAATTTCTATTTGGACTAAGAATGCTTCTAATGAAGCTGCTCAGGTAATTTCTTGTTTTTATTATTTCTGTTAATTGAATTGGAACTAGAAGCTTGTATTGATGTTAAACAGTAATGGTATTGTGATTTTTCAAACTAAAGATGTGTATTTGTTATTTGAATGACACCTCAAAGAAGGAACTAGATGGTTCTTGTGAAACATCAGTATTGCGTGTAAACGGGGCATATGTTCATAGTTACTGAGCAATGACAATGACCTGGTTTACCATTTTCATTGCTTCAATGACTGTGTTTCTTGTTTTCTGTCCATACCGTATAGTTTTGAGTGAACCATCAATATAGTCTTTTAAGCTATAGATGTTTTGACAATTGGGTCCTGCTAGTTCATGAAATTTCATAATGATCTATGATATTGAAAATCCTCAACCACGTTAGTCCTTTTGTGCCGGATCAATTCAGTCCTTTAAATCATCATGAAGGAACTAATGTGACCGAGAATTTAAATTTCAGGTATCACTTAGGGATTTGAAAGACATTGTTTGACTCCAACAATTTTAAGAATTAAATTGGTGATTCACTCTATAGTTGTCAGTAGGAGGGAGTTTAAACTCTTAGGTTTTGTCAGAAACGTGGAGGCTGAATATGTGATTATACCATATGTTTGGCAACTTGAGCAACATATAAACTTAATTTTGTTATATTTCAGGTGAGCATCGGAAAACAGTGGAAGGAGTTTCTTGATTATAATGAAACCATTGGCTTTATATTTCATGTAAGTAGAAATACCCACGTGCCTTCATATTTGTGTCACACTTTATCTTAATCCAACCTAACTGTTGTTTTGCATCATTCCGTTTCTGTAGGAGGATGCAAAGAAGCTTGACAGAAATGCTAAAAATAAATACGTCATATGAAGTATGAATTGTATAGCGATCTTACATGGTTGCAAGTGCGTGAGAGATGTCCTCCAACATCCAACATGTAGCTTATATGCATTCTATGCCTTTTAAATCTCTCATCATCAGTAGTATTTCCAGATTTTTGTACCGATTATCTTTGTGACTGTAGACAGTGTTTCATGAATAATAGAGTGATTTAGTTAATTGCTTCTTGATTGAATGTGGAAAAATTCTTGCATTTTGTGGGGAAACAAGTTTTGGTTGAAATTATAGCATTTTGTTTTGATGGCAAGCTCACGACTGAAAATTTGAATAAAAGTAGTAGTTGATTTGTAAAGTCACTTAACCATGGTTTTTAAATAGATTTGTATGGTGAATGGGAATTATATTTTTTGAATTATGAATGGAATCACAAGATATATCAATCAATAAACAAAAATGCCATATTTCATATATAAACCTCAATAATCTATTCAAGTCAAATAACAAGAAAACTTGGAAAGTGGTCAGTTTAGGTTATAAAAAAAATTGTTGGCTACACTAAATTTAGGCTATACTTGTGCTCAACTTACAAGAAAGCTCTCCAATTCAGAAAGCTATACAACCACCACGCATCATATTTGGCGCTAAGAACCAAATATTTGGTATTTGATTTCACATCATTGTTTCAATTAATTTGCAAACTTAGTTTTGTTCATACATTAAGTAGATGTCTATATATTAAAATCATTGAAATTTCAAAAAATGAAAAATTATTTTTTGAGGATATATTTTTTAAAAGAAAAATAATTTTTTATCGTTTAAATCTCTAATATTGAACATCTACATTATTAAATGTTCAAATTATTTTTTAAAATAAATTTTTACTATTTTTGAATAATTTTTTTAAAATATAAAGTAAAAACCGTTTTTTTTAGATCTTAAACTAATGGACCCAATGATAGATTGGGACTTCATTTACATTGAAATGCTATGTCTAGAAGTGCTTTTCAAAACCCTTATTCTCTCAGATGGTGAAGTTGTCGGATAAGGTTTTATTCGGAAAGATTAGATTAGCTCAAGGGTGATTGATGTTTTGGTGCAAAAGAGGAAGAGGTTTAGAGTTTAAGAAGGAATAGGATGACGTTAGATTGGTTCTTTAATGAGTTCGTCACTCTTCAATAGTAGGAGTAGGAGGAGCAGTGGGAGTAACACAAGGCGTGAGGGATTAAGTGCATCCTCCATACTAAAAGGACGAGAGAAAGAAAACATGTTGAATTGCACATATCATGTGTTTCAGCAGAAATAAAATGAAGTGTTGTTTACTTAATGCAACAACCAAAATCTAGCATAATCTCGGATTTTAGCATAATCTCAACATTTTTATATCACAATACACCAAAATCTATCAGTGCTTGCTTTCAAGTTCGAGGGAGAATTCCTCCATATAGATCCCAACAGGGCTTTTTTAGATAAAAGATCCAAACAGGAATATATCATCAGCTTATAGGGCACAAAGACCTAATTCTACAGCAAATATGCATATACAAATTATTGTATGTTTCCTGTCTGAAGGATATAAACAATCAATACTGGCAGAACAAAGGTTTATCAAAAAATTTCCCCTTCCTCCCAGACTCCTCCGTTCAGAACCTCATCATCATCATCTGCGATGTAATCATCCTTGATAAATAAACCAAGTCGCTCCAATGGGTTCTCAAACTGAAGTTTATCCAATTTATCCATTGCAGTTCTGTAGTCATTTCTACCGCCCAGGGCTTTATAAGACAGTGTACACCCACTCAAACTCTCCAGTTCTTTCACAACCTCCAAATTATGTTCAATGTCAACAGATCTCTTCATCTACAAAAAAATACCGAAGTGAATATTCATTTTGCTAATTATACAGAATTTGGGTTTACAATATATAGACAACAACAAAACCTTTTCTATTGCAGCTCGCGCAGCTTCTCTTTCCTTTTCTCTTTGTTGCCTCAACTCTTCCTCTGCCCTCATTCTTGCCGCAGCTTCAGCAGTTTTAATTTGGGCTTCAATCCTTGCTTGTTCTGTTATGCAGCATACCATGAAGGGTGGTAATCATAAATGAATTAAATTACAGTTCTCCCTCATCATTCCAATAGAAAAAGTGGAATTCAAAGAATCTCTCACTCTCGCATACTTCAAAGAAAAGTTAACACTATCCTATTTCCGACCAATCCACAATCATATACTATACTTGACATATATCTAAAATCTAATTACAAAAACCCCAATTTAATTCAGAAACTCCAGGAAAGCCAATGTGGTTTAAACAAGAGTATGGCACCTCATACACGCCTGACATAAATAGAGTGTATGACGCGCGTTCTTTTTTGAGAGATTATGAAAATTGGAAAAATGGAACAAAGGAAAATAATGTTAATGATGAGCGTTCAGTTCAAAAGAGGTGAACAGATATGCTACCAATTAAAATAGTTTTCCAAGAGATAATACTGACCTTCACGCTGTAGCTTTTCCAATCTTTCCTTTTCAAGCTGCATTTTCAAAGGATCGCTTTTATCACCCTAAACAGTGCAATGTTAAAATAAATTAGTAAATCACACTACATTACAATATGCCTTTCTCGCCTTCATGTATCTTTCTTAAGGGAAGAATAGAAAGAAAACCTCACATGTTCAAGAAGTGTCTTTTGTTGTGCTTTCAATATGGTATCAGCAAAGCGGCTTTTGAGCATAGCAGCACGAAGAGCCTTTTTAGGAGACAGCGGAACAGGAAGAACAGGGGTGCTCCATACTAAAGCATAAATGAAATTAATAAACAACAATCTCTATCATACTAATTCTCAC
The DNA here is from genome assembly GCA_037974875.1 of Cicer bijugum. Lineage (NCBI taxonomy): Eukaryota > Viridiplantae > Streptophyta > Magnoliopsida > Fabales > Fabaceae > Cicer > Cicer bijugum. The sequence continues at coordinate 3,579,216 of JBBPBT010000629.1, read as the reverse complement.
CACAAACATAAATTATTCATTAAAGAAGCTTAGAAGAGAGAGACACTGACCTTCACCAGAAGAGGCATCAGTAGCAAGAGTTGCATGCTGAGAACTAGGACATGTGTGTTCACTATCTAAAGAACTTACAGCCCCTTTACATAATATCAACAGCAAGTATACCATATCAGCAGTAAAGTAAGCGGGTAGAACATAATATTTCACAAATCATAATTCTTCTCACCATCAGAACTGGGATCAGATTTCCTCTGCAAAGGTGACGTACATTTAGTCTGGCAGTCCTGGTATTAGATACAACGTTTTTCTTAGATTTCAAAGTAACAGGATTTTCTTAAAGCTACAGCAAACTTCGCAAATGATATATTTTTAAAACCTGTTTCAAAGCAACAGCACCGCACACAGTTGACTGCTCCCTTTGTTCAGATCCTTCAAAATATGCATCCAAGTCAAACCACAAATATAAGTCAATCAGGCAATCAACAACACACTGAACACGTAAGAAACCACCGCAAGATTGACTAATTAGCTGATGGCACTAGAGTCAAATTGCTAGATATGACACAACAGCAAGTTATCATAACCAGTTATCAAACCAAAACCACACTAGCATGTGGAAAGAGACTCAACGAAGGACAGAATTCCTTTACAGAGCCAGCACCAGAAAGTCGCTCCTAACATGGTTACATTTCTGCCTCTAGAATACACAGTTACAACTCTTCTACAGAACCATAAATGCAGTATTCTTAATGCATCATACCTTTGATCAAGTCCTTCTCAACTGGTTTGCAAGGAATCTGCAATAATTTAAGTACCTCCACCTATGAGCAAAACATTGCCAATATAATGACATCTATCAAGAATACATAAAAAAGAAACAAAAGATCCATTTTACAAAAACGTTGATATTGAGAATAAAGTTGGAAGAAGCATTAATTTTATATCAATTACAGTAAATATACTGTATAGTTGCATATTACAATAGGGCTTTTCTCCCTCAAAGAATACAACACTTACTTTAGCATCTCTTGTTGCCAATGAATTAATCTTGTGAATTCCTTTATGTTCAGATGCTCGTGACTTTTTGGTCAAGGAATCCTTATGTCGGGAATGTGTCACATTACAACTTCTACTCACAGTTTCCTTAATTATTCTAGTAACGCTTTCCTCATGCTCATCTTCAGAAGTCCATTTTTTATCCATGTCTTTCCATTTTCTGTCAAATTCTTGGTTGAGTTCCTTTGCCATCAAATGAACATCATTACTTGGAGGATTATAAGTCATGGCATTTGAAAAGGTCAGTCTGACATCGGCTGCAAACTCCTCTTTGCTGTAATAAACATTCTTCTCCAACTTGGTTTTAATCGTGCTAAAATCCATGGGTTGAGTAATGATTGTAAAATAATCTGGAATGTTCAATGCTACAGGATCCACTGGCTCTTTAAACACCCAGCTATAGTGATGAGATACCAAGCTTTTGAGGATTCTAGCACACTGCTGTGAACCTTTCCGATCAAGTTTCTGCCTTTTATTCATTTGGCTCTCAATATTCCCTGATGCTTCCCTTTTAATGGAATTTAGAAGAGATGACTTTTTTATAAGATTACAGGGTGCTTTTTTATCAAGTTGAGGCACTTTCTCTCCAAAATCACATTTTGGCCCAGAAACAACTTCTATCCTTTTGGTAGATAACTTGATCTTCAACTTTGTAGTTGGTGCAATAGTTTCTGTGGCAATCATGGTGATATAAACCAGTGACTGCGGGGGCACTTTTTATATCTCCAAGTACTCAAAGCCAAAAGACTCTAACTCCTTTGAGGCAAGGGCATCAAATATCATTCCATGTGAAGACAGATCACCTGGACAGCCTGAATAAACATATCAAAAAGACAACAACCATCATTAGTTCCATGTGAAACCGCATGGCACTACTTTTCTAATAAACTAAACATGTTTGTTCCACTCAAACTCTCTAACAAAAACTTACAGTATTATTTTCACAGGACCTTCCAATATTTGAGTAAATAGTTGCAACTAATGAAATCAATTTTCCTAAAACAATAAAGCATCAATAAAAATAGGTTATTAATGTATTATATTGAAATTGGAAACCAACAAATCATTCACGACAATTAAAATCTTGTCCAAATGATGAATTCAACAAAACCAATAAACAAAATCCGTGAAAAAAACCCAAAGGTAAATAACACAAACCACGCAAAAATTTCCAATCGAACAGCTATACAAGAACAATATGAGGCAGCACAAGAATTATCGAAACATCATGATTGACAAATCTCACTAGATCAAGTAAAGCAGTACTTCAATTTGATTCCACCCCCTCCAAAAAAAAACAATATTTCACCGTGTTCGTCATTCAAATCGAACATAACAAAGAGAAAAGCATAACGAAGACATAACAAAGAGAAAAGCATAACGAAGACAAATACCAAAAGATTGAAATCGCGTAGGTTAAACTACGAAACCCAAAGAACAAAACAATCAGCAAGAATAGAAAAGAAATCATATAAATTGGAGAGTTGGAGAAGAATTAAGGTTCGAAAAGAACGTACCTTAACTGCACCAGAGTGAAAGGGCTACGAAGCCCTAATCGAAGATCGAAGAAGAAATGAGAATAAGAGAAAGCAGCGGCAGTGTGAGTAAGCGATTTAGGGTTTTGAGTTGTAATTATTATCTACGCGTAAATGAACTTCACTTTTTTGTCTTTTTATTATTTTTTTGGGACTGATATTTTTAGTTTTTTTTTTTTTTGTTACTTGCGAGTTGGCGACTTTACTATTTTGTATTATTAGTACTTTCAAGTATCCGACTCGCAGTATTCTTGAAAATATCGAAATAAGTAGGAAACTTTTGTTTGGGTTTATTTTTTTATATAAAAATTCGGTTAGAATTAGTTGGTTTTTATTTTTACAATGATTTAGTTGGTTTTAATCGATATATTCTGTTTTTTTTATTATGATAAATTATTTTATTAATCTTCTGTTTATAAAAAAACCACTATTTTATATTTGTAATTTTGTTAACAAAATTATATATGATTTAAATAAAAGATGTCGAGAACTTTTATAATTTTATAATAAAAATAATAGTGAAATTTTATTTTATCCCAAATAAAAAATTGAGAGTCAATTTAATTTTGAAAATAAATAGAAGCACTTTTTAATTTTTAATGTAAGAGAAAAATAAATGATAATTTATTTTTATCTAAGGTGATAAAACAGATCGAGTATATCAATCAATTCATGTTATGCACTATTTTAAACGGATGGAATTATATGTTTGAACTCATATCTAATAT